>JANVCF010066670.1:0-24461 GCA_025388745.1 Hydrozoanthus gracilis
CGCTGGTTATCATTTAGAATGAACATTATAAATATCAGATATGTTAAAAAGGTGTTTAGCCAGACCTCGAAGGAATTAAGACAGGTTTTAAGGATTTCTGTTTAAGCTGCTAAATAGCTTTTGGTAGAACTATACTACAGGACTGGGTTGTTCAGAGGCTGGTTAACTTTAACCCTGGGTTAAGCCAAAATTCAAGCGGAGTTTCTTGTCTCAGCAATGATTTACGGATTTTTATAAAATGCTTTTTATATTTTCCACGTACAAAACTTGTTAACTCCAAAATTACAACTCAAATCAGGCTCTTTAAGGTTGAAAACAAGAACGTTGGATAAAAAGCCAACCCCTGGTTAGTGCATATCGGCCTTTGAACAACAGGGCCGGGGAAGAATCAGCATCTGCAGTCAGTCGCTGCACTTTGTTCCAGTCAACTCGGCTGTTTAAATTAGCACCGAATCTGCTGGAGGCTAACCTGCGATGGATTAGTGTCCTGTCCAGGGGGAGTCAAATACTCTCATCAACCGTTAATGCTACAGAAACCGGAGATAAGCGCCGGCCCTTTGAGCCACTTAGCTAGAGAAAGAGCTTAGCTTCTTAGCTGTACATAGGGAACATTCAGTTTATACTGTTTGTGACAGAAAAGCTTGAAAAAAAAACACTCTCTCCCTTCCCAGAGTTACTTTTAATACAGTAGCTGCATTTGAGTTAAGTTAGGAGTGTAAATACAGAAACCTGAGTAAGTTTTATCTGTGCAACGAAAATAGTCACCCCTAAAACTTTGGCTTGTAAAGGGGTTAGCGGGGAACAAATTAAAATCTGGAACGTTTACGAAATACTATTTAATATAACAATTTATTAATTTAACTTCAAGAATGCATATAAACTGTAGTATCTTTTATTAACGTCACCTAATTTTGTGACTGAATGTAAAACTGTTACGAATCACGATACAATGAAATAAATCGAAAGATTTTCTGTCTAAAGTATTGTTGCTGCTGGTCAAGCGAAGCTAGTTAAATAAAGCTACCAGTCAGGACCCGGTTCTTCAAAACCTCAGTTAACTTGACCCAGAGTTAACTCCTACGTAACAAAGCCTATTGGTTGTCATGGTAATTAACCCTGGGTTAAGCACCAACTGGGATTTGAGGAACCGGGCCCTTTTCTACAGTCGCATACTGCTACGGCGTGTCGAGCAAAATAACCTTCCCTTGGTCAACAAAGGCCAAGTCAAGAACTAAGAACCCTGTGTAGTAAAACCAATATTGATTCAGTGGTCTCAGCACGGACACTGAGGGGGATAATTGTTTTAGTATATGCTAAATCAGTCGAATAAACTCAAGTTGGTGAGTGTCAAGTTTGAACCAAATTTATCAATTTAAATTTTTAAACGCAAATAAGAAAAGCCCACGCTCACTTCAATTGTTGTACTTTTTCTTGAAGTTTCGGTGTAAAACAACTTTCATCCTACTTGTCGGAATACATATACATCCCAAATTAAGTTGCCCTTTTTTGTGTGTTTAAAAGAGAATGGCTGAATTATTTATTTCGTGAATTCCTTTTTCGAGATTGTCGCAAAACGAGTCGCCATTTTGACAGCTTTGGCAAAACAGTAAAATATCTTTGGATATTTACTGTTTCAGGAACCAATCAGAGCCGCGAAAAAAGCTATTCACTGATTCGGTATATACTAATAACTGATAATACTAATAATGATTAATAATGATATTAACTCAATACATATCTCCTTCAGGCTACAGATCCTCGCCCTTCATGTACGGAGCTTCAAATTTAGGCATCCGTATGTTTATACTTTGGGTTTTTGCTGCATAGAAACAACAAGAAATGTGTGTACGGGTTAATTAAACATCGTCTGCGAAAACGACTTCAATTCGTGCCCAGTCCTATACAGTAAACACCAGGGTAACCGACGAGACTCGAGCTTTTCGTTTATTTAGGAACCAACATATTAACGTGCATATGAAATTTTAAATAAATATTACTTCACCGGGTAGACCTTTCTAAATGAGGAATATAACGATAAAAATTTGTCAAAATCTTTTATGGTTCTTGAGGTATAAAAATTTACGTTTTCAATTGACGACGTCGCTACTGGTTTTGACAAAATTGGATTTTTTTAAAAAAAATTCTGCTGCCAATCCATAACCTGTGGGTGAATTGGAACCAAACTTGGACTGTAGATCTTTTTCATCGAGATACATCAGCAGTTCAACTTTGGCTTGAACACATCCAAAGAACAGGCAGCAGATTTAAGAAAAATGCAAACTAAACGGAATCGATAGTGACGTCAAACCATAAAATATTTTGAAAATTTTTTTTCAGCGCTTTTCCTCATTTAGCAAGGTCTACCCACTGAACAAGTTCTCTCATTTCGTACACATTTTGAGCTCTTCACAGAAACCGGTTTCTAGATTCGGTGTTTACGTTTGCTTGTACAAAAAAAGTTACAGTTTAAATTTAATTCATTCAAGAATGGCCTTGAAATTTGTAACTTTATGCTTAATTAAATTGTGGTTTGGTTTAAGCAATCCAAAAGAAGTTTTGGAACTGATACCCTTTTTATTTCAAAATTATGTCATAGCAGATGGCATGAAGAGGTTTTAAACAGACAGTCGGTCGAACCATTTAAACAATAGTAACTCAAGACATGGTGTAACGATTTTCTTTGCTGTGTAGAGTTACACGCGCAGTCATCTTATATATCAAAAAATACTTTGAAAAACTACTAAAACTCTTGATGCATTCTACAGATATGAGCGAGATACCTATATTTATGGAGAATAGCAAAGCAGAAACAAGGAAAAATAGGGAACAGGCTAAAAAAATCAATTATTCATATGATAAATGGCAAAGCAGGTTTGAGTGACGTTCTTGCGTTTTTAGCGGGCTTTTAGACGAGTCTCCCAGACGACAATAAAAGATCGCAAGCTGTTAAATGGAGGTTTTATCCTCGTACAGTTTACTCAAGTCTTTGAAATTTGCTTTTAAAACCAAACTTTCATTCATTTGTAACTATACCTTTAATTAAGCTTCATGTCGGCAGGTTTGTTTGTCTTTTTGCATAAAAGCTTCCTGCATGCTATACTAAATGCCGGCGCGGAGTCAAACGACTCCGGGATATCGGCTTTGTCGGCTCATTCATCGAGGGTGTGGCCTCGAACATTTTTAGACTTAATGGAAAAACGATTTCTAAAACCGCACGACTCCTGTCAAATTTCTGCTTGTCTCTTTTCGGTGTGACAGAACTGATTAATGCGTGCGTCGTCGGAAAAATACCCAATCGCCAAATTGTAGTTAAAAATTTCAGTTTGAAAGTTTTAATGCTTTTGTCAAGTCACGAAATTGGGTTATAAAACTGAAGCAATTAGCAACCGTTTGGTAATCCCGCTTCTGCCATTAACCATGGGACTATAAGATGATCCTTTTTATGAACACGCAAACTTTAAATTCACATTGAAACAATTGCTGAGCGCGTATATAGAAGAAAGAAATTCACAATCACTTATTCTACGCGTCTCTACTTTAGCAACTAAAATCTTTTTGCTTAATCAATCCTGTAAAAACAACTCTTGGAAACGACTATCAATGCTTAACTGTTGTTTATTTATATATATGGTCAATAAGAATTACTTGAACAGATTTTAAACTAAAGTTAATTTGTGTGTACTTTTTTCACAGACTTAATGCGTATGGAGAAATTAAGTTTGGTTTAATTTTCTTTACCGAAGTCATCTCAAAAGGGAGTTTGTCGTCTCTTTTTCATACTTACGAATACAAAAAGACTCTCAGGCCTCAGGTCGGAGAGTCGTTCTTACTGTTGAAAAAACCAACCGTTTCTTATTACGAATTTTCTGAAACATTTTAAAATTGTTAGTATATAGTAAAACTCTTTAGAATTATCTAAACAAATCTAGGTATCACTGATACCTTCAAGCACAAAACGAAAATGGCTGTTGCGAAACGGTTAACTGATTGGAAAAATCGAGTCTACACGCTTTTTTTTAATAAGAAACAGTAAATTTAGCCGAGGCTCATTGCTCTTAATTTTTTTGGCGATTTGAGCCAAACATTTTTCTTAATTTGTTCTTATTTCTAAGTATGCTTAAATCGAAGAAAAACTAAGCCAAAAGTGTTGCATTGTTTATGACTGTAATGGAAAACGAGTTTGGTCAATTTATCCCTGCGAATTTATCGTGGATTCGCCGACATTTTCCAGTGATTATAAACTGCGAAGCGTTTCTTGTTTAATTCTTTAGTGTCAGTTAAAGATCGAAGTTCAATGAAGCTTTCAAAAAAAGATAGCTATCGAGCCCGAGCCCGGCTTGTTCTTGAATTGTTCTTAAATTTTGGCTGATCTGAGCCTCGTTGTTCTTGTAAAAAAGCGTGTAGTTGAGTCCCACTGATTCGTGATATCACGCATAATCGGACAATTGGTTTTCACCATGTTTTCTTAAAAGAAACCCCAGTAGAGATAGCGAATGGTAAATTCGCGACTGTGCGAGATGCCGAGCGGCTTTTTTAAACCCGAGCCCGAGATCTTAAAAAAGCAACGAATAATTTGAGACCGAGACTAAGAATTCCGAGATCAGACGCCAAACTAATTTCAAGCAAAATGGAGATTTCGAACTCTGCCGGAAATGCCGAGATTGTGAGAGTTTCTTGTGAGAAAATCCGAGACTTTGAGCCGGAGAAAAAAAAATACGACAACTCGCGACATGACAAAAAAAAAGGATGACGAGGCGTGGAGAACAAGCCGTAATTCGCCGAGACTTCATTTTCAAGGGGCCTGATACGCACCAAACTCATTCTCAGTATCTGACTATCTTTCTTGACATACAAATACAGGGTTAATCACTGGTAGATATCACGAGTTGAATTGAGTTGTTGGCTGTTTATGACAGCTGCTTTCAACTTTTTTTGTTCTTTGTTTTGTTTTTGCGGAGTATAGGGACTGAAAGTACACACGTATAAACAAAATTATCAGCATTCATGCGCAAACCCGCATTATAAAAAGACCGAAAAATTTCGGCTTCTGAACTTATGACGATTTCATAAATGCTTTATTTACTTAACACACACCGCAAAAAGCATTTTACTTGCTATCAAACCCTTGAGAGTTTCGACGGAAAAACGTACTTTTGTGTGTCCTTAAACTAATTTAATTTATAATTGACTTTCGGAAAATCAAGATTATACAAATAAAATAACAAGCGTCTTCGTTTTCAGTTTCTTTTCAAACTCAAATGGCTTAGTTTATTATTTTGCCCATTGTGTAGCGTTCTAAGTTCCAACTTTTTCACTGCTTTTTGATGTGTTATTCAAAGAAAACTCAACTGCACTTTTTGAAGATATCTGATAAAGATTTGCTTTCATAATAAAAAAATGGATTAGCTATATATGTCAATTGAGAAAATTGTGTTTAAACTAATTTATAGGTGTTATCAGTGTTGGTACAGAGAACATTTACTTCCATCATATAGCCTTGTGAAGATGCGTTCCTATGTCTCACAATCTTTCAACATTTTTAGATCAATTCTTGCATCTTCAGTAACAATATGTATATTTTACAAAAATTAGAAAGTTAGTTAATTTTGCGAACCTATGACCTGCTTTGTGTTGTGATTGATACGTTTTTTTATGAAACGAGGCGTTTTTTGAAGTGTCTAACTTGTGCTGAAAAATGCTCTAGTATGATCATAAACTAGAATTGGTTTTTACACATCCAAAAGCACAAAAATGTTAACTCATGATCACCTTTTCCAAAACAATCCGTGAATCTTTATTTTGATTGTCTTAATCGAAATGTAAAAGTGCAATTTGATCCAGTTTAATTTGCAGTCGAACTAAATAGCTCAAATAACGAGAAGTTTCTTCACAACTTTCCGCATAATTAGACTGAATTTTCTAAAGTGTAACTATTGCTTTTCTCCGTTTAGTTTTTCCCTAAGGGTTAACACTGAGAACATTCGAATATTGCCAGTATAGGGGAAAGCCAAACCTGTTTGCATTATGTCTAGCCCGGCATGGTAGGTAGAGCTCTCATTTTGTTTAGACTCAAAACATCTACACTAAACAATATTTGTTAATACTAGGACAATAATTAAAGCACAATCTTGCCCTTTGGATGGCATCTTTAAATTGATAAAGAAATTCTTTGGTTCAGTTGTGACAGTTTTTCTGTGTACAGTTTTTCTATTGCGCCTTCAGTTTAAAGTATACGGTTCATGAGTTGAACAAATTTTTAATCAGTAAGGCAAAACACAGAAAGCTTAGAATTACTCGCTTTTATCAGCGTTTTCACCAAAACTCTTTCAAAATAGACTTGCTACTAACACAGTAAAATTTTAGAATTTTAATATCTTACTATGATAGTATCTCGGTTTATTTACGCTTCGTTATTAAGGTTGTTTCCAGCGCTAACTGTGAAGAGACGAGCCAAAAAACCGTCTTGTCATTCATCGCTATATTTCCAGGCTTTCAATTCTCTCTTTTTGCGTATTTATGCGTGACTACTTTAAAAAATATAAGATTGAACATTGACATTACGATGCATGAGTTTGTCTTTCCGTAAGCTATGAAACTGTTAGATTGGTAGAAGTCCGTCATATTTCCTGATACTTTGCCAAGCCCAGGCTATAACTGTTTTTTTGGACTGCACACCGGCGCACACAATTTTGTTTTGAAGTAAAAGCTCACAGCGAAAGTCCCGTGAAAGGCTTTATACTTATATGTTGTCACAAAAAGTAACTCACAGAGATCCAAAACGCAAACAAAAAAACGGTTCAACTTATCCCCGATGAAACATTGTGAAATTAATTACCGTTTTGGCGATAGACAGATATTCAGTTCAAATGTGGCTATGAACCTCCAGCCGTAGTAATAAACTTTTTCAGCCATGGCCTTGTTAACTAATTTTCGGTCAAGGTCGAGTTTGCTTTTTAAAAAATTTAAGTGTATATTAAGTCTTACCTAATATCGTGAGCACTCGAGCTCCACACCTTCTGTTTTCTATGCGAGACTAATGTCGATGGACAAGAGAGGTTTAAGCTACTTTAAACTATTTAATTATGCCGTTTGCAGTTTACTATGCAACAGGCCTTGTTACGATTCGTCGTTCAGCTTTAACAACAACTGATTTGTTCTAGAGCACTATCTCAACGTTATGAAAACTGTACCGGTTTTCACACAACGAAGCGGAAAGCTGTGCTTGGCCAGTGTGAAACAATGCCGGGACTGTAAGACTTCCTTTAAAGACATCTGGAGTTAGTGATTTTCCTTTGTGAATCCTCCTAGCTTGGTGTTGCTTTGCTAAGCAAACTTCATACTTAACTATATGTTTGCTCGTAAAGAGAAGCATGTAGATTTTCTCCTGCTGTCTAAAGCATTGTTTTCACTTCGACCCTTGGCTTTACGACTTTCAAAAAAGGACAGAAAACAAATTAGTTGTTTGAGTTTATAAAGCATTGAAGAGAGCCTAAGAAATGTTTGGCCGGTTGTAATGTTTTCGATTTAAAAATTACAACCTGAAGCAAAAAATGCTTTTACAACAAACTAAACCTGGTTCAGTTTGCGTAACGTGAAATTTGAAACTGTTTTAATACCCATTTTTTAGAAAACTGATTCAAGCCAAGCAAATTACTTTGATTTATACTCAACTTGTCTTGTGCTTATGTTAATACGAAAGACTAGAATGAATCAAAGTTAAGGTCAAGCTAGACTTGCTCATTGTTCTTTGTAGATTTTAAAAGCTAAACAACTATTAAAACTTTTAGGTTGTTCAATTCCAATTATAGAATCTCTCTCGGCACAATGAAAACCTCCTTAATATAATAAAGATATTCTAAACTTACTGCGCAAATTTTTAGTACACAAAGATGAAGAATGGAAGCTTAAACGTAATAAGAAGAACAGTAACAAAAAATTCGAATTGCTTTTCAACTGTTGATGTAAAAATCCCAGATTCCGCAAAACCGAAGTGTCTGAAGCATGATGTCGATAGAGTTGTTTTTTAATTCGCAAGCGCTTATAATTCGTCTTTTGTTCGATCTTGCGAACACGGTCCAAAAGTGTTTAACACTAAGACATGACACCTGAACTATTTAGCTTGAGACAATACACAACACTGAAATGCAAATACATTGATAAACTCCTCCTTTGTACAGTCGGTTTTGTTTCGTGTTGAAGTATTGTGAACTGTTCGACCCGATGGGTTATCCATTAACGTCTTCACATTTTCTTTCACGGAGGCGCGAAAAATAATCTGTAAAGAACTTGGAACAAAGAGTTAGATTTCTCAATAGACTCACATTGTGAATCGAAGTTAGACTCTATAGTAAAGTTGAATTTGTAGCAATATCAATCACTTTTACAAATAGGCAGGCCAGCCACCCTATTGAAGCTTTGCTTTTCTTAGTTACACTTGCTGATTTTGATTTGGAAACATCCTTAAATTTGAACATCCTTGTGGAAATATCTTTTCGCGGCAGTCTCCTCCTGTAGCGCTCTCATTCACTCATCAGACAACAATTTCTACTCTTGTATATTCCTTTTTTGATCCTATGTAGTTTCCTTCGCTTGCGGGCTACGAAGCGTCATTGTCAGAAATGAAAAGAATGAGTTGAACAACGACAAAAACAAAAAAATAACAAAAATAAGCCGCGGAAACTTCGATAACGTTGATCCGGCCAGAGTTTGAGCGAAAGATCAAAGATCTTACCATACAAATAAGGAATCTTCACAGTCAATAACATGAAGCAAGTAGTGAAAAGCGGTAATTCATTTAGGTTTGTTTTAATGATATGAAACTTATATGAGGAATCTTTTTCATTCAAGGAGTCAATTTTATGCCAAATTCGTTGTCAAACAGCAGCCTTATAAAACTTGAGACAGTTTTATTTTATGTCTTAATTTCTCTCTCCTTATTGTGAGTCCCCTCTCCGAATCAAACAAGTGTTCTTTCTTTTTCATCTCTTTGATTATCGTAAAAATTTCCCAGTGAAGCAGGCCCGCTAGGTAAAAGCACTGTTTCAAATAAATTTCAATTTTCGATAAAATATGATATATTTAAATAAAACCAGATAAAGAACAGACTTAGAGTCTTTTTCGAGCCATTGTTTTAGCATTCAACCCACGGAGCAAACTCTGAATCTGCAGGTGCCGTGTGTAGTGCCTGCGAAAACTGTCACACAATATTCGAGACTTAAGTAACAACAAAAAAAAATTAAAACATTTGACTAACTCGTCGACGTTCATTGCTTTATTGTTAAAAAACAAATTTGCGTGACAAACTATTTCCTTCGCCTCATCTCTTTGTCAGTTCGTGGATGCTGCCTTCGCTTTAACTAGTTCTCGATGTTGCTTGGGTCTTCGGTGGACGAGCATGGAAAACCACCGATGAACTGTTGTTAATTAACCCGCCTTGTAAAAGGAAATATTACGTTCTGTTCAAAACACACAAACTACCCAAGCTGCGGCAATTCCCAAGGTACTAAAATAATTCATTATTGTTCCGATAAAGCCTTCCCGTTGTAATATGGGTAATCTCTCAATATGTTTTAGCGTCAACAGTCAATAGACGTTGATTATAAACTTGAAATTAATTCATTAGCAAGTGCACACCATGCCGGGCAGTATCGTGCTGATATTGCCCTGCAAGAGCTGGTTATCTTTGATCAAACTCAGCAAAACAAGACGGATGAGTTTTATAGCTTGAAAGGGTTCATTAAGAACCAAAATGATTTCCTCGCATCTCTCCAGCGAATTTTTTCGAACGCTAAACACAACGTATAAAAGTGAAAGAACAAGAACTCTTGATTCCGTATTAGTTTTTAATCGCGAGTTAACTCATCTTAAACCCGAATCAAGTTACAACGAGGCGGAGACGAATTGAGGAGAAACAATTAAATTAGTATTGTTTGTTTTCAGAACAGTTTTCCTCTTGCATCCCTACTTGTTTTGGTAGCGCTAATGCGCCGCAAAAAACAAAGATTGACAAGATTGTTGTTTTTCTAGAGTCAGCGACTGTTTTTTTCAACTTAACTAACACACAAAATTGTTCATCCATCTTCTCCCATCCATCACTTGTTGTAAGTTTAAACTTGTCAGTGAAAATAGTAAAAATCAGTTTATATACTACATAGAGTTGGGAATGTTGATTCACAAGCAGCCAAAGTGTTCATTCAATCAAAGCTCTATTAAAGAGAACTCCACACTATTTCAACAATTGTTAACATCCTTGATGAATTTAGCTGCACATTATGATGTTTATTTTATTTAGAGTTGCGCGGAAGTCAATTTTTTAGTCGACGGGGTATTTAATAACTCAGAATCGAATAAACTAATTTAATGTCATTTGACTTCGTGATTTGCGAGTAAAATGTCTGTGACTCGACACAGTTTGATGTTTACACGTTTTTTTAATTTCCTGAATGAGTCGTACTCCACACGTTTGCGTTTAACAACTAAAGAACAGTATTCTTTGAAACCAAACAAAATCAATTGCGGCAATGTATACAAACGGAATGCAAGGTGTCAAAGCTATGTATTATGGCAGAGTTTAAGCGGAGCGGTTTTTCTAATTCAGAAAACTTATCAGTACTTTTAATGAAATTAGTGAAAACAAGATGTTTTTTATGTTCATTTAGAAGCCATAATGAAACATTATTTTGATCCGTTATCTTTGAGAATAATTAACACGGTTTTTTTTCAATTTTGTTTTTTCAAAATTCGGCTTTTTTGTAACCTGTGCTAGAATGCTTTCAAGCTTGTATGAATGCGGACAGATACTTTATTTCTCATGTTAAATTCAAATTTTGGTAATTTGCTTTATCTCTACAGTGGACAGGAGCGTTTTTATCTCCATTTCGAGTTTCATTCTAAAGTCTTGTGGTGCGATACAGTAATACCTTAATGAATTCTAAAAACTGCAATGACATAGAGTATCTAGATTTCGCTTTACTTGTTTCTAAATAAACAGACATTTTTTCTGATAGCATCAGAAAATTGCTCGCGCTATCAATGTTTGTTGGCAAAAGCTGTTGCAGATTGTTAACGGCGAAAATATACTTAAGTTAAGGCCTTTATTAAATTTTCAGATTTCAAAAAGGTTTATTGATAAGATCAGCAAATGATCCTGTCTCCTACGGTTTAGAAAATTGGTTCTTCGCGCTTTTTCAACACTCGTAAATCAAATCATTTTACATTTGTGATTTGCGAAAACTTGTTTCCGAAGCGCTTTTAAAAAGTTTCGCACGCAAAAATATTCTTGAGAGTTGTTAAGCTTGTGGTAACAAAGCGAAAATACACATCTAGACTTCGAAACAACCGTGTTGTTAAAAGGACAGAGAAATAACAGTGTTTTAACAACCTTTTGCCAGTGGCAATTCCTGGCATTGAAGTGTATACAAATCTTTATTATTTAAAGGAATATGAAGATCTGCTGTTTTGAGCCCAAAATACCGTTTCTCTTTTGGCCACCTGCAGGGATTAATTTTGCGGAGAAAGGCCTACAATCCATTAAATCGCATTTGGTTATCGTACTAAACTATTCTTTCAAGACCTGATGTTGGTTTTTCATCAAATGATTAAAATTTTCTCTGTCTGGTGAAGTCAGAAAACCAGCGGAAAGACTATACATGTTCTAAGTATTTTCTGACCGTTTACAGTCAAACTTCAAGTTCGCTCATTGGGAATTTAATTCAACTTTGTTGTTTGCTGTGCGTAATATTTATTTTGTAATGGTCAGTGTTGTAATGAGCAAGCAATTAGTGTTTTTATGAAATTAGGAATCAATTTAATTTCGGTGAAGGTACCAAAACTAAGTAAAATGAATTATTAATACCCTTTTCACAGGAAGTGTATTCTAAAACAAAAATAAATCTTGAGCGGATTTCCTTTCAAAAGTTGAATTGAAACGAAAACAGTCCAACTACGTCACTGCCATTTTAAAGTTTTAATTACACTCACATTGGCGAAACATCATTGATTAAAAGATTAAAATATTATCACTAAGAAATTAAAAGAAATCACATTAGCATTGCATATCGTATAAAAGCTACAACAATAATTCTATGCCCCGAGAAAAAGTGAATCTTGTTTTTCTTAGGTTTGATTTTGATTAATAACCCGCGCTAGCTGATATCAGGAATATTCTCCTCCCCAATACAGGTCCCACGCTGAGCATTGATGCAAGTTTGCTCTTTTGATCTCATTAAGAAAGAAAAACTTCACAGAGGCTTCGCAAATGTTTGCTAAAGGTTCACCTTTTTGACGGTTGGGTTTTAACGGCTTTTGTCTGTGGTGTTTAGAAGAAGTCCACCTGCCGTCAGAGCAACGCATGCGAGTTTGGCACAGGTGGCCAACTTCACGACACGCTGCAGCCAATCACAAATTGTATCTAACAATGAAACTTTCCTCTTCATTAAATCACCCTTTAAAGGGCAACACTAAACAAACCAATCACGATCCCGCTACTAATTATTCATTTGAGTGCTGAAGGCATGAGGGCCAGGTATATAGTAGTATCTTTCTAAATTCCTTGTTACACAGTCATTCGATAGTTTGCAACGGCAGAACAACAATCTAATTCAAGGTAGAGATAGTCGCAGAGCCAAAAGGTTTGAATTCTCATAAAAATAGAAGCCTTCCAAAAAAAACCAAGCTTCTTACGTGTGTTTTGTATCGCTGTAAGATGAGTTTTACACAAGGAAACAGTAATTTGGAGAAAAAACGAACTCCGAAATGTGCAAGATGCAGAAACCATGGTTTTGATTCGATCCTTAAAGGACACAAGGGGTTTTGCCGATGGAGAGATTGTTTGTGCCCAAAATGTCTCTTGATAGCTGAGAGACAACGCGTACTGGCCGCCCAAGTTGCACTACGAAGGCAACAGATGCAGGAGCAGCGATCCCCGCTTCCCCCTGGAGACGTATTCACGGCCATGGCTATGAGGGAAAAGAATGAGGGAGACGAAGAAGTCACATCAATTCCTTCCTCACCAAACGCTAACAGTAACAACAACGACCATAGCAACTGCACGGGGGAGAACGAATGCCCAGGTATTGCAAAATTACTTGATTTCCTATATCTTCGTTATAAGCCCGTTTTCTAAAAGGTTTTTAAGGCTGATTAATTGATGGTCCTCCCACTTTAGTATCGCTTTGTTACATAGTCAAATATTCCCAAAGTGAATCATACCTTTAATTTTATTATGCATAGCGCCTATCGCTTCCCTTTGAGAATACTGTAAACCTTTTCGTTGCGCAGAATCCGCCGCTAAAACATTGAAAACGTTCAGTAATAAAAGGTTCATTTAATAACTTAAAACTGAAAGGTGTTTGTCTGAAGGCTGAGTGTCTTTAGTTTAACTAATTTATTTGAACCCGACCGACTTAAAAAGATCAAAATAGCGCAAAGATTCGTTAATAACTGTATTTGACTTTGAATGACTTTTCAATGATAGATTAAGGCGTGCAGTTAGGGGAGCAATATTCGTTTTGTTGAATACCCAAATCTTGAAACTTGAACACATAGTCATTAAAGATTTTTGATACAAAACATCTTGTTATAATATTTGGTGGCAATGTTTGTAATTATATCTTGTATACAAACCATATGATATAGGAAGAGACCAGTTATGGCAGATAAAGGGAACATAATTTTGTGGAAATACACAAAAAAGGAGGGCAAATCAAAAACCCAATCCAATCAAGACAGGGAAATCACCCATTAACGTATTTTTAAAGGCTTATTCATGATCGTAGTGTACAAAGCAAAACGGGAAGCATTTTCTTGCTTCAAAAACATCCTCTTCAATTTTTGCTTGTCAGATTTTAAAGTACAAATAGCCTCTTCTATTTGTTTCTGTTATGACAACCATTTTGTTACGGAATTCGTGATGATACTAGCTTGTATATGCTAAACATTACGTTCTTTCTTTTCAACAGAAATTAAAAAGGAGATTTCCACCCCACCGCATGACCTTTGCACGGAAACCGAAAGTAACCCGAACGTTTATCAACCCTTTCAAAAGCTCCCAGGTAATTTTTTATAATGAAAGAAATACCCACTGATTTGGCGCCTTCTGTTTTGAACCACCGCGGTGAGCCCATTTTACAATTTCTTAAATCTAGAATTATGTATTAATAACAATAAATACAGATACGTTGGAGGATACAGTTTGTCATAATATAAAAGTATGAGTTTTGATTATATGTTGCCGTTTTAGGACGTGACGCAAGATGTAGGCCATGATAAACGAAAGTTTCTGTATTTTCTGAAGAAAAGGTTTTCTCAAGCTGGCAAAACAGGGCGGAAGTTTCAAAACCCTTTGGTAACCTACCGCGCGCGTTAGTTCAAAGAAATAAAGAAAAGAAATCAACAATATCGCATTTTATTTGCATAGATAAAATAGATTTAGAGCCATCGGTTTCCTTTTTGTCTAGTAAACTTTTAAGAGGACAGCGATACAGCATACATATTCAGCTAGCAATTATAACCGCAAGTTCTGTAATCAAAAACAAACGCACCGGAGTCGAAAAATATCTTTGCTTAAAAATCTCCATCTGCCCTTTGAGACAATGGGGGCTTATGGACTGAAAACCGTCAGGCTAGAAAACACATTTTCTCACGAAAACTTTAACTCTTGCAGTTTATTTCTACAGTAAAAGTTTTAGGTGTATAGAGTTTTTTCACCGCACGATAACTGCAAAAGTTTTTGGTAGTTTGCCCGTAAACTTGAAATACAAAGAATTGAGTATAACTATATAAAGTTTATTCATTAAAAATTCAAGAAGTAATTCATAGGAGTTTTTTTTCTGTAGAGACTCAACCCGTTGTCCGAGGGCCAGGCCATTTTATTCACACCGATCAATCGATACATGCTTTAAGCCATACTCACGATGGTCGTATCGACTGCACTTGCTCAGCGTTTCGCCCATTCTCGGGTTTACCGCAGCACATACAGGGTAAGTTAAAAAATTGTCCTTTATTTTTCGTTACACTCACCAATTTAGAGTACAGTTTTTTTAATGTTTTTCGGTAAACTTATTTTGAAGGGTACTGTTCTAAAGGAGTACTCCTAGTTGTTATGCTTTGCTTTTGAAAGTTGTCATTTGCAGCCAAACATTTAATGACTTTATACCACGCGCTGTTTCCCTTAGCCTATCTTGAAAGCTTGTGACAATTTCATGTCATGAGCGACATGCGATCTGTCAATTCCTCGCCCGTTTATCTACAGATTAAATGTGTACTTCGCTTGATAACGAAAGAAAATCTTCGCTTTTGTATCTTTATAGTTTAACTTTGAACGTGGCCTATTAGTTCTTTCTTATCTTTCGTTTAATATCCAACTGCGAATGCTAGTTAGCGACTAAAAATTACTCAATTTTTTTCAAATGATGCAGGTGTATCAAACAGTTTTTTGTTACCGAAAGAGTACAATTTCACACCCACACGGGCTCAACTGAAGGTTTTCTTCTACAGAATGATCAAGTTCTTGAAACAAAGCAGTTTGAGTTCTCTATTTTCTTACTTTTTCAGTTGAGATAGGTTAGTCGCATTAGTTTAGGAAACACCAATTCATTTAATTTCCTTTTTTGCCATTTTCAATGTGTGATGTAACTGTTTTCAAAGGGGAAACTATAAGCACTCCAAACAATATACATATAACAATATGAATCTGATTTTGCTTTCGTGGAGAAAAGGATATTTTTCTGTTTTCAGTAAGAAAGAAACGTCAATAAATTGCATTTTGATTATTTTTGGAGCCATGGATTCTACAAAGGTGTTTCGCATTTTTTAAAGGTGTCGGCAAAAACATGAACATGAAATGTTAAAACAGTTCTTCATTCAGTTTTCATTCAACATATTTGATTTCCTGTGGCAAAGCAAAAAATTAAGGTTGAAACAGTAGAACTTGCAATGCATTTCAAATGATAATTTAAAGTGTATTTTTGTTTTTTTAAACTCAAAGTTTTCCCTATCGCCTTGCACATATAGATAAACAAAACTTAAAGTTTAGACTGTGTCTCGGCTAGATGTGGCTATACAAAAATAACCGCATAATACTTCAAAATAAAATATACTTGGCTTAGTCATGAACGTTTTAGAGTATCCATTTAAAAGAAGAAAACGTTTCTTGTCTCGCCAAAATCTATTTAAGTATCAAACTGGGAACAATTTTAGGTTATTACCCAAAACAACTTGCCATGGGCTAACTAGGTTTTTCTTTGAAAAAATGTTAATTGTTTTACAAATTTTGCAGTCTGTTTTGAGTGTTGTCAGTGGCACCACATCTGGTCGAATGAGAAAAATTTAAGATATTTTCAATGTAACAGAAGTATTTATTTATACAAAACTCGCTTAATTGGAGATGGCTCACTCTAATCTTGACACGCGTTCTCGTCACTTTACAGGTATGAAACGAAAACTTCCTGGAGATATTGCGAGTGAAGTTGGGCCTCGCCATTTTACGGTTGGCTCGATCATTCCAGATCCCATTGTAGCCGAAAAACGACGCCGACTGTTTGCCGAATTTGAGTCGACAGAAAAGCCGACATTTACAACACACCATCCACTCACTTCTTCGCAAGCGCTCCGCCGTTCGTCCTCCTCGATCGAGCTGCTAATTAAGATATTCCCTAAAATAAAAGTCAGCGTTTTGCAGTTAATTCTACAGTCGTGTGGCGGGGACTTAGTTCAAGCTATTGAAGATGTTTTGTCAAAGTGTAGGAATGATCCCACAAACTTAGTGGATTCAAATCCATGGCCAACTTATGTTGACGAACTACATAACGACTATCGCCATCAGCGCGGAGAAGGATTTAAGTTCAGAAGAAGCGACGCTTTTATGGGTAGTCCACGATCGGCCTTTACACCACTACCGTCGATTGGTAAAACTCACTTTTATCCCGCACCATCTGGGCCAGTAGCCTTTACAGTTGACTCAAATAGAAGCAAAGAAAACCTTCCAACAGGGTTTTTATCCGTCTATGTTGATTCTCGAATCGCCACGCCACACTCTTCGACAAGTTTAGCGAACAATTTAGCGCCAACGAGCGCCAAAGACTATGAGAGTCACATCTCGTTACCAAACAAAAGCAGCGAAGACTCGACGAACGAGAAAGAAAAGTAGTGTAATGAGTTACCGATGTATTCATAAATAACATACAACACAAATTTAGATGAATGAAGTTTGACCATTGTAATGAGTCACTTCAAGGAATATAACTCACAGGCCGTTTTGTAGACAGTTTGAAGTAAATATACACAGCTCTGGTAAAATTTCTTTCCCTTGATTAAACAGAAACAAGCTTTAAAATAAATTTGTTAAAAAAGAACAAAACTTTATTTTTGAATTTAAAATCGTTTTTCGGTACCTAATGAAAGATGATTAGGAAAAACTTGAGAAGTTTGGTTCGACGGTAAGAAAAATATCAAAAGGTCATAGAAAAATAAAATTTATACGTAACACATGTCATAAATGAAAAAAGGGAAGCTTAAGTTTAAAAAAGTGATGAATTTAATGTAAATTGAAAAAAAGAGCTGCTTTTAAGATATCAGTTTCGCAAATTTGATCTCTGGTTTGATGCGGTTGGTTTTAGAAGAACATCTGGCTGTTTGGGAGAAACTGCGACCCGTGTTAGATTTTCATACGTGACAAACGAATTTGGAGAAAAAACAAGAAGTTGTAAACAAAGTTTACCCTTGAGGTAGGATGCATTTGATTCTTTCTGATACAAAAAGCCTTAAGGACACAGGCTTATCAAATTTGGAAAGTACAATCCGATCTCTAAATGGTTATTGAAGAGTCTCGGCCATGTGCATATTGCTTCATATTAAACAATTGCTGCACAGCTACATACAAAGGGAAAAATCATTTTATCAATCTTTGTGTAACTTAGAATTTTTCTAAGACAGTTTTATATAGATAAATAAAAAAGAAAACAATGTTTATTTTGGGAGAACCGCGTCTAACTTCTCGGAAATGCTGAATGGGAATATACCGATTGTTGTTAAGACATTTTTGTAAAGTAAAGTCGTAAGTATAAATATGCTGTACCACATTTGACAAAACGTTCAATAAACTTTTTTTAAACGACATCCACGGTTAATGAAATGTCAAACGTTCTATAAAACAGGCTACCATATTACTCTACCCGGCTTTTTATTTCAAAACTTAAAAACCCCGAGGCCTTCTGTATGATCTAAACTAACACAAGCACAACTGGAAAATTAACATGAGACTTTTTTTATTCGCATGCAATGCTGGCTCAAAACTACTAAAAAATACCCAAAGTCTTGACATTGTATAAAACTAAAGAAAACGGTAGTTTGGTGTCGTTTGCGGGCTTAGCTATCTCAATTTTCTTTCTTTATACAAAAACGGACATTTCAGTGTCAGAGAGATTGCTTTGAATTCAATTTTAATCACAATGCTTTCAATTCTTTGAAGCTTCAATAAACGGTATTTGTATAGACTTCAAATTGCGCCAAGACTTGTTTTGTTTGGACTCAGTTCATTGAGTAAGGCTGTACACACCATTGTATTTTCTCAAGCTTTCGAAAACCCAAACTCTCTGGTTGTTGATATCTTATTTCCCTTATCTAATTAAGAACAGAAATCCTATAAACATTGCTGGAAGTTTGCCTTTGTTAAAACAATGTTTTCGTTTAAGCAGCAAGAGATGCAAGGAAGAAATGAAACGAAAATTGACGATCGAAATCAACAAAGCCCAAAGCTAAAATTTTGTAAATTAATAAATATACGTCCATTGTATTCTCCTAACATGACAAACAAAGCTCTATAAATGCTATGGATAAAATAAAAGTAAAATAGAGGATAGTTTAATCCGGAAATTGTAAGTTCTGCATCAACAAGCTAACAATGCAATTGAACAGTAATTTATAACGCTTGGCAGGTGCCGCGCGAAGCGACAAATGACGAATCGTCGTTGAAGTTTCAATGATCACTTCGTTCAGCTGTTTTCGTAATACCTTTTAGTCACCTGTGTAAAGCTCAATAATGACTCTAGAATTGTTATTTTGTGAGCTTGGTGTAGAGACTTAGGCATTATAATAACATCTAATTGCAATTTTCAACGCCAGAAACTGTAAATTTTTTGCTTGTATTCATTGTTTTAACAAAATGTCGGAGGTGTGAGCACGACCAGTTTTGAAGCTACAGAAGTTATCAAAGACTAATCAATAATATCGCTGTTTGGGTGTTGAAATTGAAGGTCACATCGAGTATTTGCATTCAATTTGTATTTGAAACGACAATTGTGACTTTTCATAGATAACGACAAAGAATTAATTTTATGATTTCTATTTTACAAACAAACTCTGGGATTGTGATCGTTCTGTGAACTTCTCAATTTCAGATTAGAATAAAACTGAATAAAATATAACCGGAATAAAGTTGATTTAATACTAGTTTGGTTGTAAAGAATTCTATACCCTTATAAACAGTGTCAGTGGGTAATAATGTATTATACCCTTTCGATTGTGCACACAAACTTTTAACTCAAAACGTCACAGTTTGGTTTACATGCGCGAATACTGATTTGACAATAATTTAATACCAGAGTACCGGAAAGCACTATTTATTGAGTAAAGTTTTCTCTATGGTAAAACTTACACTATTCACAATTTATAGTCAATATAAAGATGTTTAGTAGTATTGAGGTCGCTTAATTCTAAATTAGTTTTGACTTTTGGTCACATTTAGAGGACTGTTGAAGAGCACAATCGACTTCGAATATTGAAATATGCGGCCAGTTTATATATATACTTGCATTTATGTAAAAAAACTTGATGCTAATAGCAGGATTTTACAGTAAGTTTGTGTTTATTTGAATTACACTGGGCAATTTTGGTAGAGTTAGCAGTGAAACTACAAATTATGGCCGGATTAGCTATTTGTTCATATCGAAAATTTATACCTGACTTAAATGTTTTGTTTATATGGCTCAGCAAAAAACCTTCAATGTCAGAAATGATTTCAAAAGCAGCCTAATAATAAAAAGCAAACAAATAAAAAGAAATTAAGATTGCCAGTCGCTATATCAAAGTTGTTGCTGTTTCGCTAATTTTCTGAGAAGACCGAACAATCGAGTTTTCTTCCGGACGTCGCTTCAAAGCAGTTGTACACTCAACCGGTTATCTTTGGCGAATTGGTAATTTTATGTCACATTCAAATTCTGTTTGACTTGTTCTCATACAACCCCATTCAGACGTCATTAGATTCGGAAGTTTTAATAAACATTTTCGATCATTTCAGAGCGTAGAAGACCTCCGTAAGAAGACACCGCTACTAAGTGCTCTGTTTAGCTGTTGTTGTCTGTGACATGTCCGTTGACAATCGGCACAGTGCGGCAAGCTCCAAAAAGGGACCTTTTAGTAGGGATGGAGGTTTTTGGCCAAAAGGCCACTTAAGCCTCAATTGCCGGGCGGTTTCAAATACAAAAATAGTGAAACTGATCTGTTTTCAAAAGAAAAAATTTGGGCGATTCCTCTTAATTATAGATTTGTTAGCTTTTTAGCCTCTCGGATTGTACACACGATAGTAAAACGACTTCTCCCTATATTATTGACAAGTTACACGAATTGGAAACGACAAAATTTCTAACAAATATTTCTAAAGTATACTTTGATGATCTTTCGGTAATCTTTGTTATTTTTTTCACAAAATATAAACACAAAGCATCATCACTTAGCAATGTTAGAAACTAACATGTACGACAGCTCTAAATAAGAAAATCAAAATTCAAGTTTTCCGCTGATGTTACGATCAGCTCCAGTTATTTTGCCGCAATGCCTTCCTGAACAAAGTCTAGTTGAATTACTTTTTGTTTCCTCATAAATTCATTGCTATTAATTCAAACTATGCAAAAACTTGAATAAACTGCCTTTGTTTTATTTATAGCATCAAATGCTAGTTGAAAGGTTTTGTTTCATCTAGTCTTGACTTGTATTTTGGTTACATTTGCGTTTGGCTTTTCTAGTTGAAAATGAAGGCAGCTACCACAAAAACAAGTAAAACAAACGTTTGAAAAAACAACAAAATGAGAACACAAACATTTTAGTCTGTCCTGGATTATTCCATCTTTACACTAATTTACTTCATGTATATTTAGTTGGTTCATAAACACAGCTACAATAAAGGTGTCTTTTGTTCAAATTGTGAATGATTCTGTAAACACCATATTTTACTCGATGTTTATACATTTAGATGCAATTTCTCTAGTGGTGCTCTTTCGTTTTGATTGCTTTTCGAAGAGTTAACCTCGAACTTTCTCCGATTTTGATCTTTAATCACATGTCTCATTTTAGAATGAAACATTTTTACTTTAGTGGTAAATTCTAGTGGTTTTAAACCAGACTAACGCCAAAACTGTGAATGACAAGGTGAACAGAGCTGATCCACCTGCACACTTGATGTTATGGTAACGTTTTAAATTCTTTAACTGATGTATGAAAAAACAAAAACATAATTTGCGGCAAAATTGTTTTTCACGAATATCTCTTTTGGGAAATAACATACATTAGAAATGATGAAACTTGTAAGACCCACAAAAAATACTCAATTATTGTTACCGAATAAATACAAATGATTAATAGTCATTTTTGTTTTTGATTATTTTCTTCAATATCCACCAATTGGCCAGTGCAAGGTTAAAAAGTCTAAAGTGAAACAAAGTTCAGTAAATTTATGAAAGAGCAAAGAAAAACAGTCTTGCTAAGTAGCATTTTTATAGCAGAACAGTATCAAAACTTAAAATCTTCGTGGGGCTGTTTAAAAATTCATAAGACGCCCGCAGTTTTTCTTAGCAAAATTTGTCAAAGATGCTTCAGAGACAATAGAGATGAATCCATTCAAAGTGACCAGAATATCCAAACAGTGGTTAATTTCTACGAGCGTAATTAAAGATTAATGAGCCCCCTATCGCTTTCATGAAAGTTTGTCTTCAATCTTGTATCTGAGACAGAAAATGAAACTGTATTCAATCTTGAAATAAAATACAACATATGTAACCAGCTTGCAGGTTGTGAGTGAATGCCATTAAAAATGTATACCTTTTTTGATAATTATATCTAGTAATAAAATTTCTGGCTGAAAGCGGATACCTCGTTAAACTTCATTAAACGAACATAAAGTTTGAATGTGATTGTATTGAATGACGACCTTTCGTTTATTCTAAGGAAATTGCTATTCAAAAACTAACGCTCGCCAACTTACTAATTTTATATTTTTAGCACTTTTTAAATGCAACAGAAAACTGTCTCCTGACAATTTGAAATTGGCGTTTGCTTCCTTACTTATTTGAATAACACATCTTGCACTTTAAGATTAACATAAACTTTACTGCAATAACAACGGTGTTTTTTTCATTTAAAACACGTAATTCATAACCTTCAAACAAGAATAGATATCAATAGCTTGTACTATATGAAACAACTATAAGCTAAAAAGAATGGAGTCGGCGCAGATGCGATAATCTAAAAAAGTCTAAACTAGTGTCTTACGCAATAGTGGCGACAGTTATTTGACCATATTTTGCTGTTTATAGTATATTTTCCCATAATACAGGATGCTTGCTTGTTCTAACAGAAAAATACTTGTTTATATTTGTATACGGCGCTTGTTATCAATATTGTTCAGGTACAAACGATTACAAGGTAATATAACAGTTAATATCAAACGATAACAAGCCTAAATACTGACACAAACCACGCCGGAAACAGAAGTCGAAGGAGTCGAAAAGGCGAACCGTGCTCTTCTAGTGAATTCCAAAGTGACAGGGCTCGAAACCGTTTTAACAAAGTCTACACGTTTTTTTTTGTCAAGAACAACTTACAACCTGGCTAGACTGGCCACAATATAAGAACAACGCCGATCGAGGCTTGGGCTCGATAGCTATCTTAGTAAAAACTTCTTTACATTAGCAACACGGAAATGATTTGCCGTTTTCTTTGCTAACCAGTCATTGCTTCATGAAATTATACGCTCTATACACAGACACTTGCCCCGATGTTAGTCCATTAGTATCCATGTATTGCAATACCTTTGGCTTAGTTTTTATTCGATTTAAACCACACACAGAAGGTTCAGATCGCCAAGAAAATTAAAAACAACGAGACTCGGCAAAATGCATTGGTTTTATTAAAAAAGAGCGTGGGATGGAATTCCACTGGGGTTCAAGCATTAAAGATTTTTTCTTTTTCTTTTATGTACTCTCTTCTTTTCTTAGAGCTATCGCTCGATCAGAAGCTAGTGTTCGTAAATGCCTTGAACTGAGAGGTTTGTGATAAGGAAAGCTGAAAAACTCAATTTATTTCCGGACAAAACTGGAAAAATAATCACGGAAATGATATCACGCTCTGTGGTTAAAAATGGTTCGATTGTCAACCTACAACTTTTTAAAAAACACTTGTCAAAATCTGTATTTTGACAGCCAAAAACTCCGGGAGTGTTTCAAAACATTTTAACCTTTTTTAAACCACAGAACTTTTATCATTTCAAGGCAAGTAAACTCGTTATCAAAATTCGAACCCACTGCCTTCCCCTATACGACTGATCCCGAAATAAATTAGATCTCCCGAGTTAATGTTCACTGGCCTCGAAGTCTACCGCGGTCGTCTAGAAACTGGAAAAGAAGAAATGAGTTTTTCTCCTCCTTCCTGTTTTTTTCAGTGGTATCACCTGCTGATACGGTAAACTCTCGAATAAGCGCCCCCCTCGAATAAGCGCTGCGACGCTAATTTACGAGTGTTTCTTTTTGTTTTACTACTATGTGTTCATAATATTTCTTTATTTGAACACTGGCTAAGTAATAAAGTTTTCTACATCTCTAGTAACTTCATTCTCTCAACGTTGTATACTTTGTGACGCACTTGTTTTAAACAAGCGCCGCACCACGAATTAGCGCCACACTTCAAGTATGCGCCACACCAAAATCTCTGAGAACTTAATAAGTTCCCCGGCGCGTGGTGGCCAAGCGGTTAGCGTGTTCGACTTGTAATCCTAGGGTCGCGAGTGACTTTGTTCTGTATAAATGAGTACCAGCTGTGCTGGGAGTTGTTCTGCGACAGGTAAGTGTTCTGTCCAGGGGGAGTCCCCAGGGAAACAGTTAGCCGGTTTTGTTTTCCCGAGAGTCCCGATGTTAGTTTTGTTTTCCCGAGAGTCCCGATGTTAGTTTTGTTTTCCCGAGGGTCCCGATGTTTCCCGAGACTGATTGTTCCCCGAGGGACTTTACATTAAGTGTTTGTTATATATTTAGACGTTCCCTTTTATTGAGACTTTTTTGGTGACGTGTTCGGCGCGCGGGCAGCAACTGCGCAATTGTATCCTGGTCGGGATACATTTAAATTTGATCAGGGGCACGTGACCAAGAATCAACCAATCACAGTGCTCATTTTGTTGAGTGAGATTCTAGGTATATAACAAT
>JANVCF010067115.1:1796-12939 GCA_025388745.1 Hydrozoanthus gracilis
ATTTTCCTTACAAAATATCAAAACAAGAAAGATACTAATGCCAAACTCCTCCAAGCAATATTTTGATCACCCTATATCAATTTTTTGCGTGGAACAAACATTCATGGCGAATGTAAATTTTACTTGACCGGAAATCGCGGTTTCAGTCGCCTCCCAGCTGCTCGTCAACCGGAAGTCTAAATCTGCGTCAAGTCATATCGATTCTAATTCCTCTATGACGAGAAGCAGACCACGTGACTCGCTGATACCGCATGGAAAATATATTCTTAGTACAAAGCAGATGTTTCTGATTTACGTTTGAAAAACGGTAAAATCCGTAAAGAAACTACGCGAAACGCACCAAATTCTTTTCGATATGTGAATATCAAAATGCAGTTCTATTAAACGCCGTATTTGACTGTTTCACTGCCCGGGTGTCAGGTTCTTATCGCTTTGTCACAGACATTAAGCCTTTTCTAACTTAATGACTTTTTGATCTGATAAACTAAACAGATTTGTCTTGCCAAAGCTGTACAAAATAAACTTATTTCAGACTCCAATGTCTTGCTTCTAGCTTCGTGACAAAATGTTCCGCCTTGTGAATCTAGTCCAATAACAACTTTCCTTTGGAGTGATGAAGTCAACAGATCTTTTATTTCAAATCAATATATTATTCTTAAGCAAACACGTCCCGCAGAGTGGTTACTGAACTGAAGGGCATAATTTATTCCTATGATGCTCTCGTAGGTCGTCAGTCGGTCTATAACCGTGTAAGGTGATTGCAACATGATGCGAGTCCAACTACTATTGTTAGTAAACAAAAACGTAGGCACCAGTTTTAGATTCTGAATGGTAATGAACCGAAATGACCGCAATCGAGCCAAGTTTGTTCCGTGACTATAAGATAAGATCTCATTGATCTCTATGAGGCGGGGCTGGGGAATTAACTGCTTAAAAGCGCCTGTCGTCAACTTTCTTGTTAAACATCTTGCAGAAACTGGGCCGCATAAAATCGTACAATAGAACAAGACATTGAAGATTTCGCTTGGTTTGTCTTCTGTGGTTCACTGAGGAGACATGCGACTGCGTGGGTCTAATTTACTAATTATCGTGCAGCTCGTTCAAAACTCAAAAGCAAGGGTCAACGTTTAGGAACAAGACTATTACACTAATTCAACTGAGAGGCCTGGATATGTCCCATGTCACAGACACTAGCTCTACAAACCTGAATTAAATAAAGGAAGTTACAAAGCTAACACATCTAATCAACTCGTCTCACATAAGTAATTTGGCTGCCTAATGCGAGAGTGACTATTGATATTTCGCCCCCCAGAAAGCTTTCTCAATGGGCTTTGCCTGTCGCATGCACATTTGACGTTTTGTTGGATGCCTAATTCAAGTATACAGCTGCCGCTCTCGCGGTCACTATTCAAACAAGGTAGATGTGCTAAAACTGGTATCGTCTTTTTCTCTTCCTTTTACTACTGAGCGCTTGCTTGGGCGCGCAACATAACTCACTCTGATCAATCCCAATTGAGTAACTGCCCGACAACAAAAGACAAAAAAGGGCCTCGTGTGCCAATGACGAACAAATCCACTCTGGAGGTTGACATTCACCACGCATGCGCCAGCTCATTCTACCGTTGAGTGATTGGTCAGTTAAACTGTTACCAAAACATATCAAGCAAGAAACCAATGAAGTGTTACTATAATCGTCAAGCTGTGCCCTTAGTAAAGACACGGATGCAGATTGTAGGATATCTACCAGATCTTTAAAGAAACACTTGGTTGCAATCTGTTGACGACGGGCTCCTGGGAATCACACTAAAGCTATCTAGAAAGAGGAAGTGTGAGTCGATCTACGGCTACTGTTCAAGCAGAGTTTGACTTTGTTCATAGATATACCGATGCATCAAACTTCCCTAGTATATCCGCCAGGCGGTGATTATTATGAAGCAGGGAAAGAAGGAACTTTAGCAAGAACTAATCCATTTATGGACACTAATTCAGCTATGATTTACCCCAAGGTCGATACAAAACCTTTACTCCCAAACCAACAGAGTGTCTATGGCTATATTCCACACTCTGAAATTACTGCGGGAAGGCCGTCATGTACAGTTTCGAGCTACCCTAACCGCGAAGTGTTCCGGCCTTCAGATCACAGCCCAGTCCACAGCCACATTTCAGCGGCAACTTCTCCGCTCCAACATGGACACCATTCTCTCTACGAATCCATACAATTGCCTCCCAGCTCAAGAATTCCCCAATGCCACGCTATCGAACCTCCTATGCACCCGAACTACGTCCCAGTGTCTCTTCACCAGCCTAAGCCAGACGTGAAGCCATTTCGTTTCTATCCACCAGGCCTAACCGATGTAGAGCCGGCCCAAAGAGCCGCTTACGCCAACGATTATATGTATAATCGTATGCCTGATGGTCTGTATCCAAATCAAACTGCTTACGGATACGATCATCGGCCACCTTTGCCTTACTTTCCATGGCCGAGCCAGCCCACAAACAAAATAATGACCTGTGAATGGGTTGACCAACAGCAGTTTACCAAGAACAAAATCTGCGGTAAACAGTTTACAGCCATGCATGAGATTGTGCGACATTTGAACGACGACCATGTGAGCCAGAATGAATCTCCCCTTCACGTATGCCACTGGAAGAACTGCACAAGAAGTGGGCTGCCTTTTAAAGCCAAGTACAAACTCGTCAATCACATCCGAGTCCACACTGGAGAGAAACCGTTCCCTTGTCCCTTTCCCGGATGTGGAAAGCTGTTCGCTCGGTCCGAAAACCTGAAAATTCATAAACGAACTCACACTGGCGAGAAACCGTTTGTGTGCGAGTTCGCCGGTTGTGACCGACGATTTGCCAACTCAAGCGACAGAAAAAAGCATTCTCACGTCCACACTTCTGACAAGCCATACAACTGTAAATACCAAGGCTGCTGTAAGAGCTACACTCATCCTAGTTCACTACGAAAGCACATGAAACTACACGGTATTTCACCGTCTCCTCCACACAGTTTAAATCAAGATGATTCTGGAGACGAGCGCGCCAATCTACGAACACCGTCTCCGTCAAACACTCTCCACGGCCAACTGTCAGCAATGAACACTGGTATAAGTCAAAACTCTGCGAACACTGACTCTGCCGAGCGGCACATTAACACCAACTGGTACTGATATATAGAAGTAAGACCACGTTAAACCTCTTTCAATGCACTTTACATCGTTAAAAAGCCATCAAGTTTCATAGAGCGAAGCTAACGGTTAAAGAACGAAATTAACACCTCTGGTTTTGGTCCAGATTTGCGAAAATTTGGCAACCGCAGTCCTTTATTTTCGCTTTCAAACAACACTAATTCATAAGAGAGAAAACAACATTTAAAAGCTTTTTGCCAGTGTAAAAAGGAGATAAGTTTTGTGATTTAAGTGTGATAATGTAAAAGTTAAACAAACTCGCTAAATCAACTGTAAAATAAACTATAAACGCTTGAAAAAACCAAAGGTTCTATAAATTCAAAACACTCATCAAAACCAAAACGCAAGTTTATGTCGTTTGAGAAGATAGCCTTCTTACACTATATATATTTGAGAAAATCATAATGTAGGTTACCATTAAACATATAATGAAATCAAATATTCTTCACATTCCATGGAATATTTTTCGTGATTTGAGTTGGTGTTCAGTGTTAAAAACTAGCAGGGGATTCAAAGGAGGTAGGAATTAACTCATTTCAATTCACAAACCACCCCCTGGTTGTACAATTCAAGTAGTATTCAATTTGCCAAAACGCTGCGTGTTTCGCTTGCTGGTTTGTCTCAAATTTTTCGATCTAAAAACACTACAATTTGTGGCTTTTTTTTCGACTATACAACAACAGTAGTATGGTTCAGTTCTAGCATTGGTATTTACTTCACAGTGATCATAGTTTGTATCTGGCAAAAATAAAGATTGCTGTATGTTAACATATGTTCGCACAACTATAAAATAACAAGTTTTATCCCCCCTCTTTGAAAGTAATCAACTTTTTATAGCCAACAGTGGTACCTCGCAAATAGCGAGTACAAACTAAGAAAAGTGACTAAAAAATATAAAATTGGGAGAGCTAAGTTAGTCAAATAGGCTTATAACAGAACTGGTATCCGGTTTGTGATTTTTCACCTACATTATGTCTTAAACTGTCCATCAAGAACCGAACAATAAAGTTGCTAATATATTGTTAGCACACGTATATGTGGACTGACGAAACAGATAAAACGTACGGTGTTTGAGACTCTGTACTGCTGACTACTAGATTACTAGAATTAACTACTGTCAGAACTTAAACACACAGCGATGATAATAGAACAGTGGTTTGTGATAAGGTGGTTTATCAAGACTCGTAGGCTGTTTGTACCGCTAGATAGGCCCATACAGATGTCTAATTGACGTCCAACCCAAAACACACTGTTAACACGTAGTGTTTGAAAGATGGCTTCAAGAACCCTATAATTTAGCAGTTATAAACCTAGGTGACAGAAAGACAATTGAACAGACATGAGTCTACAGGAGCCAGAAATGATGACGACCACATCGCAGCTTCTCTGTGTGACTCAAAAAAACAAGCAAGACATATAGATTCAAACATTTTCTTTATTCAATACAAGTTGTACAGATGTCTAAAACTTCCATTACATCGAGATAAAGACCAGTTAACTCAATTCTCAAGCTTTATATTTTGTTATTTTGACTAGATTTTGAAAACAGATACTAGCACATGAATAGCTATGGGTCTGTGCATTCAAATATCCTATTTTACAACACTTTAAGATTATTCAACTGTCTCTTCGTGCTGGCTGGGCCGACTTTAAGTTTCACTGAGAAAAACACAGGGGTACTAAAAGGTAAGATTCATTTCGCCCCCTCAAAACCAGCGAACATAAAATAGTATATTTTCAAATAAATCAGTGTTTGTTTTAGTTTCAAAGAATTTTCGCTCTCTCTGCAATCTATTTAAAACAAGTTACAATCTCACTCAGTCTTTGATAAATGTGTTTCATGAAATTTTTGCACTGTTTACCACGATTCATGCATGATTAAAGTTTTTTTTAATCATTTTCAACAATTTCTTTTTAATGCCTTAGTTTAAAAGTCGGTCATTGAAAGTCAACATCAAAAGAAAATCATTTTTATTCAAAACGCTTTTAACTATTCCAAGACCTTTCCATTCAACACTTGTATTCAGAATTTAGTAAAGATCTGAATAACTTAACTTCTTAAGAAAAAGAACAACCCTTCAAATATCATATGGACAGGGTAGACACTTCGACGATGCCTGGTGTTTTGAATGTCATTGTTCGCACTAAGTCGTAGCCTAAAAGTCTTCTATTTAAAAACACCGCAAAACGTACGCTAGCTTTAACCACTAGGCAAACACAAATGACCATAGAACTCTACCAGGTTTTCAAAAATACATTTTAAAAAGTTGGTTGCTGCTAAAATAATTTGTAAGGAAAGTGATATCATGAATCAAAACCTCTATTAACAAATAACTGAATTAGCCATTTTATGTTAAACAACCTTTAGATTTCTGTCTATTAAGCCTGTCGAAAAAACTTGCTAATATTATATTCAATATTGACTATTATTCGCTTTCACTATACAAAACTGTAAACTAATGACAATCTGAGTTGTTCCACTGCTTTTCTTAACAGTTAATTTAATCATTCAAATAAGATTTATATTCAATTTTCACAAGAAACAGCATTTCAAAACAGTGTACTAGCATTGTCTTAAATCTAATATTTTTTTTAAGGGAGTTTCTTAATATTACTAGCATCTCTAGAAGCAACGTTTTCAAAGGAATACTTTAGAGCTAGGTAGAGAGTGCCGGGAAGTGTTCTTTAGTCAAGTTACAGTTACCTAAAAAACCGGAAGCTACCTGAAGTGAATCTGAAGAGAAGAGGATATGATTCAATAGCTTCAAATACATGCAAAGTCTCTGCCTTGGTTTCATAAACAACAACAGCTCGCTCACTAAACCAATTATTATCCCTCTAAAACCTCTAAAGTTATCACTAACAAATCGAATTCATCGACCACGGCTGAAAATATGAACTATAAATGTCGCCACAGCGGTCAATATAGAGAAATACTGTTTATTGGCCTTGTGTACCACGACACGCACTCCTTGACACGAACTCATACAGTTTTCAACTGTTTACGCTCAATATGCTAGAAAATCAAAGGATTAATCTTTTGTGTTTTCATACTGATTTGACCGCGAAACGCAACCCGACAAAAAAACAACAAAGAAGACGGGACGAATAAAGTTTTGAGATCAAGTTAGAGCGAAGGTTTTTTTTCCTTTTGGGCAGACATATGGCATTTTTACTACAGTATACAGTTTCTGTTTGTTCAATCCATGGGGTCAAAAATTCAACCTGGTTCTTTCCTGGAGTGAACGGTATGTGAAATATACAAATTAATGTACCACAAACACAGAAGAAAAACTTGGCCGTTTTTTTACAATTTCTTATAGCGTGCGGTTGTTTGCCAATTTTTGGGAGAATTTTAATGCACAGTCAAAAAGCTATTATCAAATACAAAACATTCCAGCCGATTATAAAAAAAACAGAAACGATTCACGTTATAATTTTCTATTTTTAAAAAATATGGGGACCCTTAAGAGGCACGAGTTAATTCATCTGTGATACTGCTGCTTCAGGTGTTTCAATGAAAACACTTTTGGTGTAGTCTTCTTAAAAAGTGTTGATTTCAAATTGTAATCTTTTTTGTCTGTCTAAAAGAAAAATTAAGAAAAAGCCGACATTAAAAGAGGAACGGAAGCATTTTACAAAGCGAGTAAATTGTTGTTTTTCTCTATTTACTGTTGTCGTTCATAACTCCAAGCCCGTTTTATTAGCTAGCCATTACCTTTCTGTTCAGCACAACACATTTCTTTCATCTTCACAAACTTATTACCTTTCAGAAACTATGAAAAAATGTTCTTTGGCAAAAAAGGCAAACAATCTTTAAGAGATTCCCTTTGTGTACCACCCGGTCTTTTGATATCACTCAAAACATCAACTGTGCGGTTCCATAATGAAAATTTTATTGCTATAGAAATTTGACCGGCATAGTCTACAGCAATAAAGCTTGAGCTAAGAGCTAGAGAAAAGTTTGAATATAAACGAACAGATTTCTTCACAGCTGTATGCACCTGTTCTGGCGCGACATGAGAAAAGGGAAAATAATGTTTCCATTAAATCAAAGAGCTGAAATGAAACTCAACTATAAATATTTTAGTTCAATAGCCGTATTTACTTTTTAGGGATACCAATAAAACTTTGTGCAGTTGCTAGATTTGTCTAGTGTTCTTTTAACTGTAGAAGAAAGAATGCCAAAAACATTAATTCAATAGAGAACTAAAAGTAGGGTTTTGTTTCTGATCTCAATTCTTTAAACTAGATTAGTCATTTTAATCCCGTCTCGCTCGGTTACAGAATGAATTTTGCTCTGTAATCTTTGAAAAGGTGCAAGTAAGTATTAGCTTGTGGGTCACCGAATCAATTCATCAATTGTACCTTTGCTTTCATATTAACGCATTTCTCATTGATGTTATCGATGTTTATGCATAAAGATTAAGATAAATAAAGTTTCAAACGGTTAATTTCTTTACGAAGAGAGCGTTGCACAAGATATGATTCAGTCGAACTAAACCCAAACAATTTCCGATGCACTAGTTTCTATAGTTTTGAAAATTGTGGTTGTTTGCTAGAACTACATGCCTAACCAAGCTGCATTCATTGATTGCGTTTAAAGTTGCCAACCATAGCATGAATAAACAATGTCGATAGACAGAGAAACATAATTAATTGACTAATTCATGGCCGCGAATCTTGCAGAACCCAAAAGAAACTTATGGCTTAATACATCTAGATCTCGGTACTAAACTAGCTTTACCTCTTGTACGAATGCAAGAAAGGTTTCCTTAAAAGAAATAAGAACCTCGAACTGAACTTTGATTTAAATTCAGATTCAAGACGAGTAAAATGAATGTTAACTTTGTAGGGTTTTATCAACTGGTTTAAAATAATATTAGAAAGAAAAACACCATGCAATCATTTCTACGCTTCAAGACGAGCAAAATGAATGATCACTTTACAGAGTTCAAAAGTCAGTTCACATAGTCCAAAATAAAACCATTATCGACCTATATAAGCTCGGGTCTGACGGAATAAAATCAAAATAACTCTAATATATAATAAACAAATATACTAATACACTTGGGCAGCGAGAAACTGAAAACTTCTAAAGGTCTTGCTGCAAATCATAAACAATTCCTTTCGAAAGGACATTATCGTGGGTAATGACCAGACGAGTTAAACGAACAAAAACTCCGGATGAATTTGCTTTTTGAAAGTATAGAGTCAACCCAGAGTCAATCCGTTTCTTCTCCGTCTAAACTTGGGCTGCATGACTTCGAAGCGTTCTTATACTCTAGTTCGACGTTACCGACGTGAGAACTGCTTGATACATTTTAGAAATGGTGCGTCATCTTAAATCCAAACTTTTTTGTTTAATACACAGCGTTATAAGAGACAGTTTCTTTTTGAGAGAATCGATTGTGTTTTCTATTGACATATATTCAAACCTTTTCGGAAGATAGCAACTTCTCGTCCTCCAGTTCCGCACCTTAGCCCGCAACCCTACTCTTCAAAACGACCAGAAAACACACGCGAGTGTGTCGATTGAGCTACCCTTCAAAACTATTGCTTTTCTTCGCATGTACATATTCCTCGTTTAAATCATCATCCATGCTGTTTCTGCTACTAAGCGAGTCGGTTTGGCGGCTGTAGATCTCTAAATTTTGACCTTGAAAAGTGTTTCACAAGGGTAACCTATTGCTTTAATGTCATTTCTCCAGACGTTTCACCACACTACAGCTATGTAACCTTGTGATTACTTGTGATCTCTCCGGGTATTAGCAGCGCTTTCCACAAGAGATCACGATTATACGTTTAACTAGTTGTTCAAAACAAGAGACGCCGTCAAACAAGGCCTTAAATAAAGCAGCAACCTATACCCGCTGAGCATTAAAAAGCCGAGTTCCCAACTTCGATGTTCTCGACTTCTAAATACGCTAAAAACAGCGAGAAGCTATCATACGTACGTAACGTGCACAAGACGACTAAAACGAATGTTCCCTTTACTTTTGTCAGCAACTTGTTCAAATTTCCGACATACTTAGTTTATGTTAAAGGAATAATTAGAAAGGATTAGGTCAGGGAAGCTTCTGAGCTATTTTCGACCTGTGGCGCAGCTTCATGCATGACAACGCTACACTATTGTTTATCTACATACCAAGAGAAGAGGATTTTTTCCACAGTGTTGTCTCCGTAAATGGAGTTATTCAGTCTTTCAGGGAATAGATTTATAATGAATAGTTGAAAAATCAATTCGCAGGTTGCATGAAAACCTTAAGTGAGATTTATGAATCTTTAATTCTTCCTTTCAAGAACTAACCTTCTAGTATGAAATCTATAGCCTTGCTTTCAGAAACACCACACACTAATTTCCTTCGACGATTCGCTGGCTCTCAACTTGGCTTCTTTAAGTTTCCTTAACACTTCTAGCTGTACTTGGCTGTATGCTACCTCAGAAACTAAAGAATTTCAAAGAGCGAACGCTAATCATATAATTCAATTTTTCGGAATATTTATCTTTGCTTAGGAGAAAACATCAGCTCAATCAGGCATAAATCCGGAAAAAAAACTCTCAAAACAACGGTATCTAAACGATCAAGTTTGTTCCTAATCGCTTCAAAACAACCTCACGTACTGCAGCCCTGAACACCGAAACTTCTTTTTTAGTTGTAGGTAGAAATGATGATTGCTGTTTTCCAAACGAAAGAAAACATTCGACAAATAGAATAAATGGTAGTTGATTGATCGAAAGTTTAAAACTGAGAAACGAAACAGAGTTATCAAGCATGGTCCCTGTGGACTACTGCGAGTTCCACGAATTTCTGTTTCATACACATGTCAAATAGATATCAAAGGTAAAAACCTTTCGGTAAGGAGGATAAGGCAAAGGAAATAAAGTACAGGGCTTCTCCCTAATCTTGTTAACTTTTATGACGTCTTAAGCAATAAGATACCAATTGTGCCCGATTGACTGGTCACTAAACCTTAATACTGGTCAATATTTTTGTAACAAGAACGTTATTAAGAAATACTGTGCCCGACTAACTGGTCACTATACCTTCATATTGGTCAGTACTTTTATAACAAGAAGATTTTAACCACTGCTGTGCCCTACTTACTGGTCACTATACATCTTTATACTGATAAGTATTTTCATAAAAAGAATATTATGAACCACTACTTTGCCCGACACTGGTCACTATAACTTTATACTGGTCAGAATATTTATAAAAAGATCACTATCAATCACTAGAGTACCCGACTAACTGGTCACTATACCTTTATACTGGTCAGTTCTTTTATAACAAGAACACTTATAATCACTTCAGTGCCCGAATAACTGGTCACTGTACCTTTATACTGGTCAGTATTTTCATAACAAGATTATAAACTACGGCTGTGCTATTTTATAACTGACAAGATCATTAATTAATAATCAGTCTTTGATGACATAACAGTATCACTTGTCCTGTTTGATACAAAATTTTCCCTGCCACAACAAATAATTTATCTTAGTGGATAAATCATTAGTCCTGGTAGATGAATCACTTGAAATAATACGCATCGTTTGCATATTTTGTTCGAAACTTAATTATTATAAATGCGATTAAAAAATAGAGAAGAAAGAAAGGTAAAGTTAAAATCCCCTGCTATATGTATATTTGTTATCTGGTTATTCAATCTCTGGAGCAGCTGATAACTAAATGCGGTTAATTTCGGGTAACTCCGATCTTCAAAGCTTCGATTTGAGGGGGGAACATGTCAGTCATAAAACCGGAAGCCTGTGAATTATCAAAAGTATAAAAAAAGATGTTTCAATGTGCGTTATCACCACTCAAACAATTTTCCATTTATAGTTAGTTCATAAAGATTAACAAATAAAAATTGAATAAAAAAACAGTTAAAAGTTGACTTGTGATTAAAAATTTAAAGTCCCTATTAAGCTTATTTTTTAAGCTTCA
>JANVCF010067337.1:0-12931 GCA_025388745.1 Hydrozoanthus gracilis
AGGGGGGGGGGGGGGATCCGCATTTTCGAAGAAAAGGGTTGCTTAAACAAGGTCTTTTATCACGTTTTACATTTTATTTTATATTGATTTATAAAACAACATAACAGGGAATTGAAGGGAAAGGCTCGTATCTTAGCTTTTCTCAAAATATGCACCCCCTTTCATCCCCCCGCAAGATATACAACGTATATACCCGTTTCTCAGACTAATCGATTTACCCGGCTACCATGGAACATTATTTTAATTAATAAGCGAAAAAATGAAAAGATGCACAGCTTCATGCATGCTAGTTGTAGAACATTCAACTTACGTCGCTCACATATTTTACCTACCTCAAGATGACCATTTGGCATCATGTGGTTCAGACAACAAACACCTTGCAAAACCTGCAAGAACCGTCAGATTGAAATGGTTAATTCATTAAAAGAATGTTTAAATTTTTCAACAACTGTTAAGCAATGCAGAGCTACTAGTATATACTGTATCAATATATCTAGTTCACAAAAAACGAATTAAACGTAATCATACAACAAGAATCTACAGGCGATACATCATAAGGCGTGGAACGATCCTTTCGGTGGCTTCATGCAGTCGCTTTTTTTCTATATTTATTGTCAAGATATATTAACAAACTTCCCTATTTCTCTTACAGTAGTTATAAGCATTCACTAATTTTCTCAACTCTCAAGCCTACAAAGAGAAAAAAAAGTTTTTGTCTGAAAGGTAACTTGCTAGAACTAGAAGCACAAGAAATCATCTTCCTTGGCCTAAAGAGTCTTGTGGTATTAGGTCACTGAGTAATTAAGCTGTATTAAATTCCTATTTTCCTCTAGCAATCTGATCGGCATCGTGTTTGGCGATCTCTACAAAACGACTGAAACACTTACCAGGGCAACAGATACGAAAAGACTACTTATGCAAAAATCCATTTGCTTCATCACTTAAATTTTGCAAGTGCCAGAACTTAGCCTAATACAACCTTTTCCATGAGTTAATTTGCATTCGAGTTATTAAAAATGATCACCTCTGTCATTAGGTTCAAAGAATCAATCAAGTTATTGCAGGTTATTTACCCTTTTAACCCGAGCAAGTTTATCAACCTCTAACTTCTCCTTACATAACACATATAAAATGAGTCATTTTGTAACGAGAAAATCATTATTGATCAAACAAGATTTTTAAACAATTGAAGATAAAAAGCAAAATTCTCATAAGGGGCTACATGAAAAGTATGGAACCTAGTTGAGAGACTGTGTTTTGAGCCGAAAGGCGAATGACCCTTCAACCATCAGTGTGTGTTTCCACATGCTAAAAGGTTACTTTTATAAAATAACACGCATGGATGTATAGGACTGGTGTGTGACATGTTTGGTAGAAGCTCTTCTTATAACAGCAAATCCAGACTGAGATTGCCTACAGATTAAAATCTAACTACGTACAATCACGGGCCGAAACTTTGGTCAGACAATTTAAAGAACTTTATCTATAAATCCGCAGTACACAGATTGCCGGTGATACCGCGCACTTTCCTCATCCACTTTCGAGATTTTTACTGGACAAACAAGATTCTCAACCCTCGTGGTGTTGAAGTTAGATGCATGCATTGGAGTCGGTACAGTGGAGCTAATTTTTGTTCGTGTCGAGCTGATTTTTGTCCTGCAAGTACCACTAATTCTTTCTTCAACTTACTAATGCGATGTTTTTAAAAGGATCATAGGTACAATTTTTCAAAGCCTCATCAGAGAAGTGCGTATTACTTCTGGGCTTGCAGAAAACCTGACGTGCGAGAACGGCTTGCACTTTCGATGTCCACCGAATCCGTTTCCTTCGTCAATTTGACTGCACAAAATACCGCTTGGTTGAACAATCCAGATGAGCTGACACTTATTCTTCGGCGGACATTGAGCCAAACTACCCACTGTACTTACAAACCAAAAGAACCCAGTCATGACCGATTTCGATCACAAAGCAAATCAAAAAAAGAATTCGAAATGTGTCAATTTTTGAACACATTGCGTCGAACGCACCTTTTAATCTGAGATTACTACTAGTATAGGACTTATTTGAACGCAGTCAAAGAAAAATTTAGAACAGCCGTCATTTATGAACAAGGTCAATTTGCCAATATAAAACTTCCGTGATGATATCGATCGACTAACCGTATATAACTACTATATATAAATGATATCGTTGTTGCAAATGTGAGCGTTATCCATTTGTGACACCAAGAAATTTTGCTGAACTTGAAAAGTTACGGATTACCACTTATGCTATAAAAGAGGGTCTTAACAAGTATTCTTGAAAGGGTTTCTGAAAAACTAACCCTTGTTCACCGCCATCAAGGAATGCAAAGCAATTTTTGTGACATAAACAAGAAATGTTTTATATAGTCTTTTATACAAAGCAAGAAATGCAAACAACTGTCAAATAAACTGAAACTATTTTGATGGTTACCCACTGTTTTATTTAATCAGCAGTTATCACGCACAGGTTAAAACGATTTACAGACTGGAGCACAAGACAGCAGCCTTGTCTAGAACAATCATCACATAGCCGATTTTGGCAAACGCTTCCTGAACACAATGACTTACGCCATGCCAAAGCAAAAGCTTTTTAGCATCTTCCTGCTGCTGTTTGCGGGACTCCAGGTATATATCGTCCTTTAGTTTATAACAACTGCAATTATTGAGGTACACACGGTAGGCTTTTTTCTATGAAGCTCTTTAGTCTCAAGTTAGCATTTCCACTGATGTTTCTCATTCTTTATCAGACTATAGACAGCACTTTCCAACATGAGACAGATATGAATTTCTATTTCTATCTACAATATCAATATGTTATAAAGATTTTCTACTTTCAAATACGTATCTCTACCGGTACCCGTTGTTACAACGAAACAATTTAACAAACTAATTAGCTCTGTATGATCATTTTATGACCGAATGTTAGCAAATGGCATTCTTTGTTATCGTTCTTCAAATCGTTTTTTGAATAATCAAAACCAAGATTTCACAAAGTTCATTTGGGGAAAACTGTAGCATTCGGAATTTCGTTTTAACACGTTTGCACGTTGTTTGTGAAGCTGCACGTGAAAGGTGTACAAATAACGCTGAATGCAATAGAACATAACCTCTGACAAACATAAGTCCTTTGTTTCTCTTTCTTTTCTAAACTACCATATGAAATTGGATAAGGTCAGGCAAATCCATTTGTTTCTTAAAATCTAGCTCAATTCTGTTCAAACATCTTGCGAAAGAACTTCACTAAAACCAATAGACAACTTAAAGGGGCCTCAGGTGGCCTTTACTCATGCAAACAGTAAAAGGTTTACGCGATAGCAAGCCCAAGTTTTTAAAAAATGATTAATGCAAATTTCCAATAATCCGGTCCTAATTGCTACTTTTACCTCCACACAGCAATAACAGTACAGCATATAACTCACGTAAGAACCCTATTTTAATTTTTTTATTAGTGAGCCTTAGTACATTCGACAGCACAAACCTGTTGTTCGAATTGTTCCATTAGATTCCTCGCGTCAGTTGCAAGGTTACGCTGCAGCATGTGAGGAATATCTACGATAAATACAAAATCAGATCCCATGGTGATGTGAGTATGTCATTGATTTGAACGTTCGCTTGCCAATAGTGATTCAGTTGTGGGGTTTAATTTAATAACGCACGATATATGTCATAACTTCTTTTGTAATAAGAATACAACTTTATTGATTAATTTGAACTGTTTTAAAGTTTTTCAGCTTAAAAGATTAATCATTACTTACAATTTTCAGTTTCAACTTCAATTTTTCTTCTCTTATCACATTACATGTAAATAAAAGTATAAACCTGATAAACCCTCTGACCTGCAAAAAGTGAAATCTAGTGTAGGCAGCAGGGCAGAAGATTACAAAAACTAGAGATAACTTTAACTCTGTTTGTTATAATCAGAGGCTACACTATAGAGCATTAACTGGCTCCTAGATTTGGCACTGTTGTATTGCTAACCTTTACTAAAGCGTATAGAGTTTCCTAATCTAGTGGTAACTGTGGATTTCGAATCAGGCAACCTATTATGGCAAATACCCAGGCGGTGGCGCGTGCTCATTAGATCCGCTGTCACCAATCGCTGGACAGAGAAGCCTTATTAGGACTGCTGCGGGCATCTCTCATTACCAGAACTCGCTAGGGTGTGGAATGTGTCTGGAGGTATCAGGAACCGGCCAAGGGTCAGGGAACACGCCAATCAAAGGGAAAAAGCGGGTCATTGTGCACGATCGCTGTCAAGGTGCGGGAACGTGAAGGCTTTGACAAATATATACAAACCATTTGATTTAGTTGCTTTATCCAACAATCTCCCTCATTCATTTGGTGGACATTAAAACCTGTTTCATTTATGTTCTTTTTACTTGGTTGAATCTTCCAAATCCCCCCCCCCACCCCCCATACTTAATCTCCTCCATCTACCCTTCTTCCCTTTACTTTCCCACTCTTCACGACTCCTCTCCTACTCTGTCTTTCTCTTTAATCAACCCCTTCCTCTTGCACATCTTCCTCCCCCTCCCCCCCCTTCCTTGTCGCCCTTTCCCTATGCTTCTCTCCCCTTCCCATACCCCCACCCCCGCATGCCTTTGTGGGATAAGGTATACAAGACTAGCACAAACATGTGGCAAGAGTTGGTAAGCATTCTAGAAGCTTTCTATTTACACCAAACCAACCGTTGGCCTTAGTAAATCGATTAGACAGTTACAACCGATACTGTTGAACACAAATGTTTTTGTTTAAGTGATTGACCTTAGCAGAAGAAGGTAGCTTCCTTGTTATTCTCAATTTTCAGAAACAACCACACTTTGGGCTAGAATTCTTTTCGAGATCTAGAGACAAGGTTTTTAATAAATATCTTGTAGTTGCACTTCTTAAAGTATCCTTAAGTCCTATTTCATTGAGAGCAAGTGAACTTCAACCGGTTTTGATTTAAAATTCCAGTTGAAATTTTTCCAACCTTTTTCGGTTGAGATATTTACCACCCTTTTTAACTTTAACTACTTCATTAGCTTTAACTTGACCTAACTAAGCCCTTATTGGTACAAAGCTAAGTTCATATTTTCAATTGATTACCAAATAAGATAATAGCAGTTGTTTTCAAAGACATGAAGAAAATCATTATTTTGGGCAGGTTTATTGACAATATTTCGAATAGCGTTGCTATTCTTTATCAGGCCTAAAGCTGGAGTGAGGAGAAAATATAACGGTTCTAAAATATGACACAAAGTCACAGTAATCATAAACACATATCATATCATATCACTTAAAATTCATATTTTAGAATCGTTATATTTTCACCTCACTCTAGCCTTGACTTGATAAAGAGTAGCACGGCTACTCGAACTATTGCCAATAAACCTGCTCCGAAATTATGTTGTTGTAATAGCCCTGCGTTCAGATTTTCTTTATATACACACCTAGAGTAGCATCTGTTATATGCATCTCCAAACAAGAGATCCAACACCCATTTATCTTGCGTAGTATAGTCCTTCGAATTCAAAAAAACTAATCTTTATTAAAGATAAGTTATACCTAAAGTCATATTTACTGAATCGTATGTTCAGCTGGGTTGGACCTGTTTGTCAAAGGAGACGGCCGATGGAAAATCAACTTTATCGCCATCCCGTGTCCAATGTTGCCAGGTAGAGCTGGTAAGATTCAGTTTCGTTTCGAAGGAAGCAACCCTTGGTACATCAAACTACAAGTGAGAAACACCAAGTAAGTTACATTATAGCTCGTTAAAAAGTTGAGTTTATACGTGATCATAAAATTTGGCTTATCAAACATTTCCACCGTGCTCATGCATAATCATATCAAACGCTCGTTTTTGGAATAATTAACTGTTGATTTCTTTAAAAATACTCTATGTATGATATCAGAGTATTGACTAAAAGTTCTCCCCAACCTCCATACTTTCCACAGAATACAAGTAGCTGGTCTCGAGGTTCGAAAGAGAGGAAAGTATCGCTGCCTTAAACGCACCAATGACAATTTCTTTGTAAGCCTGGGCGTGGGACTGGGTAAAGTCGAAACACCGCTCCAAGTTCGCGTCACTTCCGTTTCCGGTGAGCAGGTGAAAAGTGCCATACCAAGTGTAAGAAATGGAGTGAGTTTCGGAAGTACCGTCCAGTTCACAAGCATTAAAGCCGGAGGTAGGCGAAGGAAATATGTTTTTATTAAGGAAAAACATTTTGAACAAGTTAACATCCAACATCCATGCCTAATCGAAAAATATAACAACAATTATCAGTTTTCCTCCTTACTCCTTGGCTAATGTCAATGGCAATTCAAGGAATTATGCAATGTATTATTAATTTACACGATTGCGTCAAAAACTTATAGAAGCGGAAAGTTTCGAATGCGCAGTCTCCTAGTAATCGTCGGGAGATGGTGTGGGTTTTCATGTACAATACAACATCGTGCTCTTGATGGAGAATAGTAGAGTCCAGTCGAGAAGTCGCCGTCTATTACTTTTGACCAAAACCAAGAAACATACGAATTTTTTATAGTTTTTCGTTTTGGCAATTTTTTTTTCGTTCATACTTAAATAAACGAGTTCCACCAATATTTTTTGTATTTTTGATTAAAAACCGAATATGTAATCTTACGATCTTACTCGAGCTCTACAAGATTATTTTTATCTTGTAAAATGCTAATTTGTTCTGTTAAGTATTGTTGCAGTTACTAGTGCTGTTGTCAATAAGGATAAAACTTCAGCGGAGTTTTAGGCTATTTCTACTTCTACTACTACTTCTACTAACGCTACAAGGTTAATGAAATAAATCAAAATGATAATAATGATAAAGTAACTAATACAAAGACGAAACAATTTGCACGCTTTTACTTTTGTCGCCACATTAATAAAGCCTCGTGAAATGTATATTTATGATTGTAACAATATCTGTAGTTAAAGCGAATAACACCCTTATTTTTATGTTACTATGGTTACAGGTGGACCAAGCAAAATCAAATGTTTTGGCCAGGGAATGCAAGCTCCTTATCCGCCCAATGGTGCCAGCTAGTGCGTCTTTTTTTCTAATAGAAGGCTTTTAAAAAATAAAGATGTTTAAAAACCGATTGTCGAGTGCCTCTCTTCTTCATGTCCAATTGTGATTATACAACAGTTGCCAAACAAAGAAAAACTCTTTTGTCTCTTCGTATAGGGTACGCTTACTAAATGTTTCCCTTTTATCAGTTGCACATAGTTGAAAGTTACAATAAACATCTTTTCTATTGAAAAAATCCAATACTTGCATGCATGTATAAGATATGATGTTTAAGTATACAGTGCCAAGTACGGGTTTAGGGGAGGGGCCGGTCAAGCCGTAGCCTCCCCTTTCAGTGGAACACTAATCTTTCATAACGGGCCATATATCAGCAAAGCTTAGAGATATAGTTTTCCTCGATAATTTTTTGAAAAGATGTTTTTTTAGTCGTGACTGAGAAACTGAGTCTGCTTGTGAAACAAATGAATAAGTTCCACATCATTAGTGCAGTTTTGTTTTATTTTGCATTATAAAATTCGTCTTGATATTTGTCTTATTATAAAATTTAAATTCAGGGAAACACGCGCTCGGATTGGCCGAGGACCATTTAATTTTCTAAATCTGGATAGAAATTAATCACGAATGACGTCATCAGTTGTTATTATTTTAAAAAAGCTTTAGGGTAATCCCGGTGTTGTGGTCTGTCTCTTCTACTAACCGAGGGCAACTCTTAGGAAAATAGTTGTGAGCCGACTGTCTAAGACTCGCAATAACACCAGAGTCAACTGTAAACTATTGTTTAGTGCTTTGAGCATGTATCTATGGAAAGGCGCTATACAAATGCTAATTATTATTATTATTATTGTTATTATTATTATTATTATTATTATTATTATTATTATTATCATTCGTGTTTGCATACTCAGCTCGTGATCCAAACCTTTCATTTTTCATGTTCTTCCAACAATGTAAACACGGAAATTATCTTTTAAAGCTTAATAAAATGTTTGCTTAATGCAACTGTAGGACCAGAAATCCAGTATCCAGCGTATTTGTTGTATTCTCAAGCTAATTATTCCAAATACTTAAATACTTTTTATTCGATAGAATGACTGCCCAACAGACTTACTTCTTCTTCCAACTTAACTCGACTCCCTCTAGTTGAGGTTCTTTCGAGTATTTGATGTGAGGTGCATGAGTTTAAAGTACATTAAGTTAATTGCTTGTGCGGTGCAGTGTTCGTAAAATACCTACTGCTAATCGGAAGAAGAGCAGGCCTTCTATCAAGAAATTGGGGCGGTGTTATGCCCGAAACCAACAATTCTTTCTTTCACTTATTTAGAAATGTAAACACTGTGTCAATAAAATGACGTGTACTTTGTGATGAGGACAAGTACTACAAAAAGAAGCTAATTAACTTTTCCTTCTTTTTTTTGTTATGATTATGGCGAGAAAAAGGAAATTTGAATAAAAATAGCAACATTGTTTGATATACCAAGTGTTGTATTTGTTGCGTTTTTATCTCCAACTTAAACATTCAATTGTGGAGCAGGATTATTTAAGGTCGGAAAGGATCAATATTCTTTTGCATCGTTCAGAGTACGACAGACTTCAAAGACTCTCTATCTGCAAGGCCGTGGACGACGGTAAGGCCTCACTGTAAGGTAGTATAAGACACTCCAAAAGTCTTCTCTATACAAACCAAACAACACTTCTGTAATTACTTTGCTAATTACACAGTACTCACCGTATTGCTCCCAGAAGAACTTTTTACTTCCGAACGTATATTTCTAAGGAACCTATATTGTTACGTTTTATACTGTAGCCATTTTGTATGAAAGCTGGGGAATATCTATAGGGTCAGAAGGACGAATACACGCTTTTTATAAGAACAACTTTATAAGATCTGGAAGAACGAAGTTCAGATTGGCAAAAATTTAAGAACAATTTAAGAACAACTAAGCTGAGGATCGGTCTCGAAAGTTTTTTTTTTTTTTTTTTTTACTTTACTGAGCTTCAATATTTAACTTAACATCACAAATGAATAGAAAAAAGTTTTTTCTCAGTATTTTTTCTTTAACCAGCCGTTGCTACAAATTAAGAGCTGTGCTTTCATGTGTTCGGCAAAAGTTTTTATTCAGTTCAGACAAGATATTGACATTTGAGAGCTCAAACCGGCAAAAAAAAACTAAGAACAATTAGCTGGCAAATGAGCTTCGGCCAAGTTTACTGGTTCTTGTAAAAGAAAGCGTGTGTAAAGGTTTTTCATTCAGTAAAAGCATTTGATAAGGTGTTTGTGTTACTGTAAGGCCACGAGGATGAATTTTCGTGTTTGTTTTTCAGAAACAAGAAGTTGTATTTCCGCTTCAGTCCGCTTATAAATACTCATTTCTGGGTCCATTGTCTCTGAACTCTCAACTTCATCAAGATGGTCAGCTGTGTTGATAGTATTTGTCTTTTTGAAAAGTTAGATATGTGGACTAATTACAGTAACTTGAAAAAGAGTCAAGTTCGGCAAAATCAATAGAGTTTCGTCAATTTTTTTGGAATAACAATTGAAAAAGATGAAGTTTTGATCGTTTATATATAATCCCATGCTTGCCAAGTTAAATTATTTGTAATGATGCATTGATGGTTTAAAGTGCGGCGCTTGTTAAGGCTAGGTGTCCAGTCTTAGATTGCAAATACTGTGAAATCAAACCCGAATTTCTTGCGTCTTACTCGCCTTTTATGCTCAAATAACAAGGTTAAAATCTTCTGGAAAATACAACAGGAATATCTTGGTTGATAAAAGCTGGTTTTGTATACAGTTTCCAACTTCCGAGATTAATGTCAAGCCTTTCCTGTCTTTTGCGTTCTATGAAAAAGAGGAAAGACGTCAACTTCAGTAGTCCTTATTCTTTACACTGAACTCTGGTTTGTACTTGCGATGAATTGTATGACTATAGCTACATGCATATGAAAAGCAACTCGTGTGAACAGCCATACGCTTGAAGCCATCAGTAGGCGTTCTTAAAACAACAACAAACTCCTTGTTTTAATCTGTTAACTTCATTGAAAAACCATGACACACTCTCCTGCCATTGTCATTTTTGAGAACTTCCCATTCACTTTAAAACTTAACAAGAAAATAGCGAAAAGACGTATCCTAAGCACTTCCACACGAGAGAGAAAACGTTCAGGTTGAGTCACATTATTAACAGACTTAAACGCAATTTATACTAACAGGGATGAGATAAATTTGAGCATTGATGAAATTTAAACCCCATTAACACGATAGAAAAAAAACGGCTAGACAAGGATGAATTTCGGCGAAGGCAAGATTTTCTTCTGTCAAGGCAAGGATGAATTCGACTGTTTATGTGTTAACTGCCACTTCGGGTTTTAAAACAACATCCGGACGTGCCTCGATGGAATTAAATTTCACTCTTGCCAAATTCATCTTCGCTGGCTGTTTTTTCTGTAGTGTAAACGGAGTTTTATATTCCAGCGAGGTAAGGAAAACCTATAATGAATCGGCGAAGTAATCGCAGTTTACAAAGCCGAATTCATTCTTCCTTTGACTGAATCAAGTTTTATCCTGGAAAAATTTATTCTTACATAGCCTTTTTTTTTGTAACACGGGGCTTTAGACCGTAATTTCATTAATCTTCAAACTAAATTTGCGCAAAAACCTAACAATCATAATTCGAAATCATACAACTTAATGTACTTCAGCGAAACTTATAAGTGGTTGACTAGTATATAGATACACCAGCTAACTTCTTCCCTAATTACAGCTAATTACAGTATATACTCTTTGGTTTGTTCTCTTTTGTATTGTTCGTATCACTTAACGAACTATATTAATGCGCGCACTTTCCGGCAATATCGCGAGGATTGAGACCTGCTAGTGGTGCAACAATATGCCATGTGCTAGTATTCCAAGAGTTCCGAGAGCTAGGGACACTTCTTTGTTAAACATCTGGCCAGGCCCTGCACAAGTTAAGGCTTGTTAGTGTTAGGATATCTCCCTCTCTCTCATATTGCGATCAATATTACTGTTTAATGTTACTAACATTCGGAGGTTATAATCTTTTGCTGGCATAAAAATTCTAAGAGTTTTTGAAGTGCGTATTCTTTTACAGATGAACATGTTGAAGCTACCAGTCACAATTCTACTTGGTGCATTTTGGTTCGTTAGGGTAAGAAGGAATCTATCCAATAGAACTGCTAAGAAAATGGCTGGAAACTACACTAATTACTAGCTAATTAAAGTTTGATTTTTTACAGTTTCATTCAATGCCAATTCGAATTTAATTTGATTATCTCCTCCAGTCATTTCCACATCGAAGGGTTAATTTATCACGGTCGACGAATAACTTAATATATTTTAGTTTCTTGAGTTTAAAAAGGACCCGCGCTATATAAGGGTTAAGGCATCCCATATATGACATCTTTCAAACTCCAAATTTTTAACCCAGAGGCGGCTCAACTACTCTTTGATTTTGAGCAATAATAATAAAGAAACAACTCATTAGGCTACTGGAAAAAATCTTCTAACCGTAAGAAACTAAACTAAATTGGCAATAATTTCATAGATGCATTGGTTTTTAAAGTATCTTCCTTCTGTTTAAGACAAAAATCAACAAAATCTTATGAGTCTGAAGTAATTTAGGTTGTTCTTTTCATATATTACATGAAATATATCATTTACACATGAATAGTCTGATTCATGTCATGTTTTTTCGGAGGTTGAGTGGCAACTGAAGGTTTCTTGTTTAAAGTAATATAATCAACTTTCTTTTAGTAAGAATATAGTTTTAAAATACTTTAGAACAGTGCTTCAAAAGTGATAAATTGATAATCTGCTGGCCATGGTTACAACAGCCGCATAGAAGAATGTACCAAGAAACAGACAGGTGCTGAATTTTTCTCTCATTTCTTGTTACAAAATCTAATTAACTTTAAAGCTTTTTTGCTTTCCTCTTTAAGCTTGTGTCTGCCAACCCTTACACGCTCGAAGACGTGAAAAAACTCTACCTCCGTTATAGAGCAGATGGTAGAACTTATGGTGATGTAAGTTATTTGATATGTTATTTATACTTCATATTTACGAAATAAATGAGATATAACATGCCCAGTGACGCACTCTAAATATCAATAGAGACTAGAGTGTACGTTTGCATAAACAGTATCCTCAGATTTCTCGGCTGTTTATGTATCTTATTTTATAAAAGAGGAATATAACTCACTTATTAATACTCTGTTCATTGATAGAAAAACTTGTGAATCTTTTAGCTCACTCAAGGAAAATTCGTTTAGTTTCTAAGCACTTCTTTTGTGAACTAAAAACTCACGCGTGTTTATATCGCTGAACTGAGTGCGCATGCTCGTTTTATATTTCTATAATGTCTCAGGGTTTTATTAATTTGTCAGTACTATTAATATTCCGTCCCTTTCAGGTGTATTTTGAAAGTAAGTTATTTATATGTAAAGCTCTTTTTTCGACCCTTTATTTCTTTTGTTCGGACTCCAGCAGTCACAACTGTCATTATCCCACATTTTTCTTCATGCCTTGAGGCAACTAGTCTAGTGTTTTCCCTAAAAAAGCAATTTTTCAATATTTAATTAACTGAGAGTGAAGCATGTTTAAAACTTATATATAATACTTATATAAAGTAATTCCTGAGGAGAAGATTTTTGCCGCGAAAAATGGACGTGTTCAAAGACGGTTTTTCCGTGCGCTAAACAAACCATCGAAAATTGTTTACCCGGCGCTGAGTGTACGCCGATGCGAACCATATGCTGGTGAAAGTAAACGGAATTTCACTGTGCGGAAGGGCGAAGCATGTATCGTAGTATCGACTTTGCCAAACGTTTTAATTGTATAAACCATTAATGCTAGTGCAGTCTCTTTTGCTTTTC
>JANVCF010067448.1:0-12929 GCA_025388745.1 Hydrozoanthus gracilis
CAGATAAGAAAACACGTCACTGTAAAGTGAATGATTGTCCAGGTAAGGGCAACAGACTGTAAACATCTATAACCTGTGGCTTGGTGTGCGCACGCGCAGCAGATCAGAAAGCGCATTAAAACTCTCTCCAGTGGAGGGTCAAGTTGTTCAGGATCAGGTAAGAAAACAAGGCAATATACAGGGTAGGTCACAGGACTGTTAACATATTTAATCATTAAAACACTATCATGTTTAGTACGTTTCATCGAATTTCTTTGATTTTGTTAATTAACATTAAAGTAAATTGTTTGAAGCGGCAGTTCTTGGTTTAGCACTTCCAAGAAAAGTTTCTGTTATCGTGAACGATATGCGATTTAGTTAGTAACTAACAGATGTACAGGTTTGTAACTCTTTACGCAATTACAGTTAAAAACATTGACCACCCCTTGTTGTACAATGGGGGTCATTCTTCAGAGAGGTTGTTTTCTTAATAACCATTAAAAGAGGTTTCAAAAACGCTGTTGATTAAGTTATTTTTTCATTTTGACAGGTCTTCCCTTACACGAAATCAAAGAGTTTTTACCGCTTTCAAATCTAAAGTTATGGCTTGTTGGCAAAAGGCTTGTTTAAACACTAGATATTATTTGATTATACTTTACAATTGATGTAAACTCTTTAAACAATTTTGCAAGAAAAATTTCCATACTTAAGATTCAAAATTTCAAAAATCCAACAACATGACAAGTTCGTTTGGTCCTTTGCAATTGAATTACAGCTTAGTCATTACTAACATATATGTATAAACCATTCCCTTGTGAATGTTGCATTTCTAGCGTTCCAGTTTGGTTCAGTGAATCTTGTTTGACAGCTTGTATGAGGTTAAAAACTCTTTTTTTGTTTCGGTTTTTTTCTGCTTCATTAGCATACAACTTAAGTCGTAGAAAGAACAGAGATAAACAGCAACTGACTTTAAAACTTGAAAACTCTTGTCAAAATTAATGAGTGATCGAACCTTCGGTTCTATAAGCGTAGTTTCAAAGAAGAAATTACCACTCAAAAAATAAAACAGCTAAAGGCGAGAACGATGAGAAATGTAAACGTTCTTTGCCAATGTCCACTTTTTAAAACCAAATCTTGTAAAGATTATTCAAAATATCAATCCCATATTCTCAGAGAAAGTTTATTTTGCAAAAACACTTAATTACTCATAAGCTATGTTTCTGTAACTGAATTAGAAAGAAAAGTGTGTATGCTAATGAGGCAAGAAATGGAAACAAAAACTACCCTATACAGAATTAACCTTATACGGAAACTGACTGTGATGAGTTGCAAAGCTGAAAATCGGTTCTGAAAGCATTTTACATGTCCCTTTCACGTATTTTAAGGTTTGAAAAACTCAAGAAATTTAACCAAACAATTACCCCATTCATACTTGTTGCGGAATATGAGATGAACTGCGGCCAACTAGACACTACGCGCCCTTTTGGCTGTTTACCATCTCACATTCAACAACCGCTCGTGGAATGTTTGTTAACAAGAAATTAACTTCTCCATTAAACAAAGTAAGATATTTTCAAATCGGTCTGTTTCAGTGTACAAATCGTGTAAAGATGCAAAAACGAAAAAAGCAGCCTCGGTATCAGGTCACTTCTTGATTGACCCGGATGAAACCAACACGAGCGCCTTGGCATTTTGTGACATGGAAACTGATGGAGGGGGCTGGACACTAGTTTGGAGCTACACATTTACCAACTACCAAGACTTTACAAGCTCGAAAAATGCCGTAACGCCTTCTCCTAATTGGGGAACACAGCACCCTTTTCGTCGAAAGCGTATCACAGGTCTCTTCGAGCATGCGCAGACAAAATTATTCAGTCCAAATTTTGCTGGAATACCTTTCAGTGAAACTGACTTTGGTACGATGGACTTTAGAAAATGGAAAACAGTTGGAAAGGAGTTCCTCATAAAGTCTAATATAAATAACTGGATCGCTTGCACCCCTGGCAATGGGGATTTGGTTCGTCGGCGTCAGGGAACTGTTGAATGTCGGATAGTGAAACATATAGTGAACCAGTGTAAGGATATAAGACCCGTCTATTTGAGGTTTAAAGATTACCCAGAACTAAAAGCTGATAAAATTTATTATAGCTTCGACGGCAACATATTTAGCGGATGGCCAGTTCACGACCCTTGCGGTGAAAGCAACCAAAATCAAGTAAAGGGCGTGGCAAATCCACGTGGTAACATCTACTTACGCTGAGGTTTTATAACCTGTTACAGATTCGAATCAAAGGCCAAAACGTAGAGATTGTTAGAACCGCGAATATTAAACGCTACTAGCGAAGCAACTCACAGAAAAACTTAGACATTAGATTATGAGAAAACTGTCATTGAACCACAAAAGTAAATCGATTGAGACAAAAAGGGAAATTCTCCTAAAATAGTGACATGAATGTTAGTAGACCTAGTTGGAGGATTTGTCAACACGAAGTTTGGTGTATTAAGGGTTGAAAAAGTTTCGAAACTATTGTTGAATTATTCATGTTTTTAACTCAATTTGAAAGTTTGCAATTTACCAGTCCCCCCCCCAGTTAGTCAACGAGTTAACCTGCGATGCGAACGTCGATTGAAAACACAGTTAACCCAAATGCATCAGCGAAACACAACCCTAAAGTGTAAAAATGTTAAGTTTTAAGCAAGACAAGCACTTTGCTTTTAGCTATATAGCATCTCCACTTACTCTATGCACACTCTGTAAAATATCCGTTTGTTTAATTATTTGACATTTCTTCTCCATGCACTCTTTTGATAGAGTTCTTAACACCTTATGGGCTGTTTTCTACACCTTTCATAAATAACTTGTAATCTCAAAGTATTGTATCATACAAAACAGCAAACCAAAAAACTATTAGCTGTTATGGTCAATCTATGTTTTACAATCCAAACCAAACACTTGACAACTAACATTTATTTCTGACTACTATATCAGTTGTAAGAGAAGAAAAGCATGAAGAAAGCAAGAACTTTCCATTTACTGCACGGTTTCGCACGAACTGTTTTAAGAACGCATTGTTTTAGTCATGTGCCGACGTAATAGTGATAATCCCACCTATTGAACAGTCACTTTTTCTCATACTTGTAAATCACAATTCATTTGTAAATAAGTAACCTTGTAAATCATTTTTAAGTTTTAAGTTTCCTTGGCTGCAATGTGTTTATCTTATGAAACTATCTATCTCGTAGAATGGTTTAAATAGAGAAGAGAAAAAAGATTCAAGGCGGATTGAATAATAAAGGAGGTAAAATACTAATGGCGGAGAGGACAGAAAGGGTTCAATCAGGAATGAAAGTTATCGAGGAGGGAACGTCATAGAAAGCATTCAAGACACAAGGAGTTCATAAAGGAGGGAGACGGTTCGATCTGGAGGGAATATTATACGGAGGAGGGAGAGGATTCCATCCGGTAGAATTTTTATAATGGAGGGAGAGGATTCTGTCCGAGGAATTCTGATAGAGGAACGCAGGTCTTACAAATGTCACCGAATTCTGTCGCCCGCCCTGACAAAACAATGGGAAAATTCATACGTACAAATCATTATGAATTACCGTAGAAAGGGAAAAACAGTTTTATATTTCGGAAGCCATAACATCTGTAAGACCTGTGGCCCGCCAACACAGTGGGATATACGCACTTCATATGAGCCATGAAAATGCCTTATTTGAGTAGAGGAAAAAGCAGTAGGAAAAAACAAACTAACATTATTTTAAAATCTTTAAAATTACTTACAGAGGATGGTTTGATCTATTTTGGAAGGGAGCTCCATATATTGGGCCATAGAACGATCACTAAAAAGTCCAATGTGAGACACGTATTCAAGCAGTGTGTAGTATTTTCTGACGTCAAATAGACCAAGAGGACAAGCTTGACATATATAATTGAGAGCTTCGGGCCTTTGCCATTGCTATGCTATTTATTTCGACGAACGCTTTCGAGCATTAGCTGATCTTCAGGTTAGTTTTTTTCAATATTTTAACCTGAAGCTGAGCGAAAGCGTTTCGTTTTACTCGAACTGTAAGGTTTAACTAATCTCGATGGGCCTCTTGAGTGACCGAGCGGGTCTGGGCATATTTCCGCATATTTCCGTTTATATCGTGAAGTTTTGAATAATTTTGGATGGGAAATATCTATAATTTCGCTGGACTTTTACCTCACTCCCAATCTCGTACCCAGAGCCCGTGTTCCTTATGGCAAGTGCCAAGAAAAGCGGGCACTTGGAATGAGATTACTTTATACCGTAAGACAACGCGTGCGCATTGGGTGCTTTGTCCTTCGTGGTCGCCGCGAAACACTGACGAGCAGTTTCATTTCGCTTTTGACGCTAAACTAGCCGATTGTTTTGTGATCGAGAAAGCTGATGTTTTGCAGTCCAATTTAACCTCTGCTAATAGCTCTACAACATCTACAATGGCAACGGTCCAGATCACGCCGATATCAGTTTGTTTTCTACAGTCACTATGCATGCACTATGCACTGATCATGAAAACATTGCAGCGGCTATTGTGTGAAAATTAGGAGATGAAGTATATTTCTTATGTTTATTCGAGTAAATATTCCCGATTCGTCTGAGATCTATTAAAAATATGAGTGCAGAGGGAAGGAAAATTATTCAAGCAGAGAGAGTGTAGCTGAAGCAGAGAAAGATTCAAGGTGTTTGGAATTTTAGAGAGGAGAAGGATTTATGGAGGACTGTCAGTGACCTACAAGCTTATGCTAGTGATAATCTTATCGCGTTCACATCGAACTTCTACATGAAGTCATCCTAAGCGGATTGAATTAAACTCGTGATAAAATGACAAAATTTAATGGGACGCATATTTCTGTCATTTTTGACCTCAAAGCTGAAAATGGCTTCAGAACTGAAAAATAAGGCATGCCCCAAGAAACTATACGACGCAAAACAAAAGAAAATTCGAAATCGAGAAATCCCAGCACAGGTAATAGGACGCAGCTGAGAAACATTAAGCACAAGCTGACATAAAATGTTTTATTTGCTTAAAAATTTGTGTATTTTCTCAAATTCTCACTAATTCATAACAGTTAGTATGTCTGGTTCCCATTCATGTACACCAAGAGTGTTTTGATTTCTTACCCAGTTGATAAAACCCATTCATTTTATTCGTCTAGAAGAATAATTTTGAGTAGTTCACGTTATCCTTCATATTATTGAACCAGCTTATGAAACCTTATAAAAAGGTCAATCACTCAGTAAATAATCTATATTCAAAGGTTAAATTATAAAGTCTATCGACGTTTTAACAAGTTCCAAATTTGAGAACCTTATTTGAGCTTGGTAAATTGACTTGAGAGCTCAGCAGGGAGATGATCGAGCAGTTGTTTTATTCTGAACTATCCAGCTTAATGAGATTGATCTATGTTCTAATTATCGCGACTGATTGGTGTGCTGGCACAACAATTGGCATGACGTAATGATAAGGGAGCATACCAACGTGGCTTCCGCTGACGAGTGGTGTTTGCACTAGAGTATACCCAAAGTTTGAAGCGGAAAGAGGGTGGTAGGGCGATGGGTATGGATCTGTTTTGATCGCCGTTGGGCGTTTCAAATTGGAATCGGTAGCGTCTTGTTTGATCTGAGGTTTTTCCAGTTCTTTGTTATTCTCGTCTTCTGTAGTACGTTCCTCTTTTACATCAAGGGCAGGCAAAGAAGCAGTTTTTTTTTCTGATTTAAGTTGAGGGTTACAAAATCTGTACACAAGCCTCTGGCCATTCACCTTTTGAAGGAAAAAACACGAATATGTTATAGCAATGGCTATGATTAACAAAATCAAGTTCGATCCCAAGTTAATGCCTTTGAGAAATGAGATGTAGTTAAACTGGATCGAACCAAATGGGATTAGTACTAATCAACTCTAATCAAGACCTTCTTTTACCTTCTTTATTATTTCTTTCTGGTAGTAGTATCTCAAAGCCCGGCTAAGTTTGTCGTAGTTCATACTAGGACGGTGCTTCAGGTTTCCCCATCTTTTTGCAACTTCTTCCTGGTCTTTTAGTTTGAACTCTCCGTTTTCTTTGTTGGTCCAATCGATAACTGAAGAACTTCTTCCGTCCTGCAGCAACTCGAGTAGAAACTCCCAGAGATGAATACCGTGTTTGTTAGCGGGTTTTCGCAGTTGTGCTAAAAGGTGAAAAGAATCGTATAATTAGTTTTAGTACTGAGTTCAGATTCTGACTCAGAGTCTGAGATTTCTATTACTAAGAACATATCAAGCCCTCCTCTCTTGCTTTCGAGACAGAGACATAAAACGAAACAGACACCAGAGAGAGAAATCAGTGTAAGGCGCACGTTTTTTTTACCTGTTTCGTCTTAGGTACAAGCACTCTGAAAACTTCCTCACACGCATCTACCCTTCTTGTTGACTTTGCTAACTATATTAACTCTTTTTTAAGAAGGAACCGTTCCATTTTTGTTTGAGGCAGGATGTTTTAAGATATTCTTGAAATTTCAAAAGGCAGTTATTCATAAAGTGTTCCTAATCATTTTCATTAGCTACGAACTTTAACTTATATTTTCCATTGAAACCATATTTAAAAGATGCACAACTCTCATTAACTGCCTTTTGTGTATCTGTTTTCGGGGTACCATCAGACGATGTTACAAAATGAGGGTTTTACTATACTTAACCATCAATTTATCTCCCTTAAATACTCTTTGTGCCACAAATGATCTTCCCCACTTTACAGAGTAAAAAAACTTTCTGTTCATGCTGTTCTGAGTCTGCCTAGTTAATCCAATTAATAATCTCTTCGGAATTTCCCAAAACTGGCACTTGTTCCTTCAACTGGTTTCGCTTACCTGACATTGTTTCCTTTGTTAACAACTCAATTCTCTCCCTGAAAAAGAAACGTGATTATTGCCTCCGCTTCCTTTTCATATTTCAGAACTAGTTTTAGAGTAGTGGTCTGCTTCAATAAACATTTACACTTCAAGCAATACTGAAGGCCTTTGCAGATGTTAAAGAAATCTGATAATATCAGGCATTAACGGTAACGAAGGTGCTAGAAACAGTAGTCGATATTTCCTTCGTCGCTGTGTAAGAGCAGTTCAATGCACGTCGATGAAGGAAGTTTTTCAATGACAGAAAAAGTCAGTTATTTTTATGGATTCAAACAAGAGTTTTCCTTCCAAGAATTTATCTCAGACATCAATTGCGGATAAAAGGGTTGAAGAGAACATCTATCTAAGAGATTACGACCAAAACTGTTAAAGGGATAAACTGTCTCAGGCAGTATTTACGGCTATAAGAGTTTTTAAAGGAATACATGTCTATGAAGAGATTACAGCTAAAACAGTTAAAGGAATGATTTATCTATCAAAAGAAATCGGTTCGATAATTAAAACATAAAATAGGTATTTTGATTCAGCTCAGATTTTCGTACAACAGCAAATTAAAACATTAAATGCGATGTTCTCTGTTTATATGAATGAGTAGGTCGGTATTCCGTAGACTTTATTTTTGGAAACGGAAACAAAAGCTATTAAAAAAGCCTTTTTCGATTAGATAATGATACTAACAGCATGACAGTACTCACGTTTCAATTTTTTTTCAATAGTTGTTACAGAACAAAATTGAGTATACAAGGCCCGGTTGTTCAAAGACCCGTCGTCCCTATGGGTTTTAAACAGTTGGACCCTGGTCCGTGAAATTAAACTGAACTACACGAGTTACAACGCAACTGCACCAAACGAACCAGTTGTAACCTGATATACGCAGAAAATGCAAACCTGGACGATCAATCTAGAATTAAGATAGCCTGAATATCTACCAAGCGGTTCCATGGCCGCGTGAACATTCTATAGCGGCTATCTTGAATATATCAGAAAAATTAAAAAGTAATGTGCTATTTCTTTTAAAAAGATAACTTTTTCTTTTTAGCCAGATAGCCAGTTCACATAAACATTTACTATTTCTTATGCTTAAACTATGATACTTATGGCCGGGGAGAAAGAAACTCCAGTAGCTACTAAATAAAGGATCAACAACACCAAAACTAATACTAACAGCAATTTTGTTGATAACAACAACAACACTGACACCAATTTTATTAATAACAGCAACAACAATTACCACTCAACAGAAATACGAACAAAGACGCCGAAAACAAGATAACGATAACAATATAGAAAAAAACAAGGACGAAAACATGGACATTAACAAGAACACAGTCATGCACTATAACAGGAAAATAGCAAACATAAACATGGGGCTATAAATAACTATACACGTGTTATGACTGGTTACGAGGCAAAACTTCCAGGCCACGTCAACAACTCTCAACTCTCTCATTGGTCTGTTAGGCGGAAAAGGAAATGCAACACTTGATATTGGAGATTATGAGAAACAAACCGAAATGGAAACTGTATAACTAGCTGGAACAGGAAGATCTGTCGATCGACACTTAAGGTCAAGTTAAACCAAAGATAAGCGAAAATTGCTATTGAATATTCTAAGGAGCAACAGTGCATGTATGCAATTCAAACCTTTTTTTTTACAGTTACGTTGCACCAGCATGTCAGACCTAAATTTATTGTTTCTTCAACGCTTCAACACCATCGCGTATCAGTCAGCAAAAACAAGTCTGTAATTGTTATTTCTTCTCTCTATTATATTTGAATGTTTCATCATGCTTTCCACGAGAGGGATTTCAACTAATACCTCCTACCCGTGATTGTGGCTCTAATCATTTCAAGTCACTTTCTGTTTAGGATTGATAGTTTGCTTGATGAGGCGATCCATCCATACAAAAAGAGTTCCGGCTAGAAAACTGAAATAAATCTCCTACATAACGGCGAAACGCTACAAAGTTTCAGAGAATTATTGCTTCGTTTTTTCTGAAACAATAGAGTTTACGAAACACAACAGAGGGCGACAATGATAGACGACCGACAGGAAGTAAGAAGCAATAAAAAGTGTTTCGCGTTCTACAGCCCCCTTGTTCTGAAATTGAACTTTAAAGATGAACACAGCATCACAGTTAAACTCCCAACTTCCGCTCGAGCTTATGCAAGTGATAAAGCTCTAAAGGGTCGAACTCCAATCCAGGATATATAGTTCATGGCGAAAATTGTAAAAGCTTTTGTAAATTTCAAAGAAGAACTTGTACAACGGCAATAGAAACCGAATTTCGCTTTTTATACTGCTTTGAGCGCTTTTTTATGTAACATATTCATGAGTTAGCGGAATGTATGCTTTGTTTGATATCACTTGTGTTTATCAGTATTTAAAAACGCTTAAAATTGTGTCCAGCATGGTTGGTAAACTTTCTAATTCTCGCTGATAGCAAAATTAGAAATACGGAACGAAGAAAACTTTGGTTATTGACGACAAAAGTTTGCAAGCTCTGTTATGATTATGTTTTTAATTTATGCATGTTCCTACTATCAAACATTGCTTATCACATTATTCGTATAAGTATAACCTTTGATCGCAACACAAGAATCGAAATGTCTACTTACGGGTTCTGCTTTGTAATTCTGTTCTTCTAAACCGAGTTTCTTCGGACTATCGGTACCTTCGACACTTCTCGGGTTTCTGCTTTGACAAGAGCAATTACTCCCAACAAATGATCAGTTGGTGTGCCGAACGCTTTTTAATAATATGAGCATATTCTTTTGAACTTCCTGTTTGAATCCATTAAGCTCGAATTCTTCCGGTATGCGTCAGCACAGAAGGGGGCGTAACAAAGCGTCGCTGAGAGACAGGAAGTTTACACAGCTCGCTGATTCGTCCTGTCATTACTGGCAATTTATATTCCATAAATGCGCCGCTGTGTTTCCCGTGTCCAATTAGAGTGAGAATATATTCTTGAACTATTTTTTGGGAAAGATTACGTTGATTCCAGCAGATAAATTTAATCAATCGAGGCTCACTTAGCAGCAGTTACTACAAATTGTCGTGACAACGGCGATGCCCACGAATCGAGTTTAGTGAAGAATCAGTTCACGGAAGGACATGATTAAGGAAAAAGTAGGAAGCACTTGGCAACGCGTCTTAATTAACCTCTCACAAGTATTCAAAAATAAATGAAAATAAACTACTCTTACTATCTCCGGCAGAATAAGAAAGCTTTTCCTCTGCAAGATGGAACTATTCTTATAAACCGAAAAGGGTCGCCGACTAACTATAACACAAACCTCTTCACCTCTCCTTCGTTTGACCTTGTCGCGCATCGTTTCAAACGCAGGTTATTCAGCATTTTTCTGGATATTTTAGTTTATTTTTCACGCTCTAATATCAAAGTTGTAATATCGAATTTGCGAGCAAACACGAATCGTTTGCGTGAATGAGATACATTTTACTGTTTGTTTCAGATATTCCTTCGACAGTTGTACGCAAGCAGTACAGAGAGAAAATTTGCTATATTGGCAGCACGTTTGCGACGGTTTTGTATACTAGTGACAACAAGTTGTGGGTGGTGTGGGACGACTGTCAACTATATCCCAATGGGTGAAACGGTGTACTCAGTCAGCGGTTATGTTCAATACTGATCGAAGACTGGTAACTAGTTCGACTAATCATTCACAAGACCTTAATTAGGGATTCTGTGCCAGACAATTACAAGTGCGTTGTTTTGGTGAATACCGAATTTTTGGTCTCAGCCATAGGGAAATACTCCTATATACTCGATACAAATGGTTGAAACCTGAAATTCGGTTATTCTTACAAGTCCCTCTTTTAGACCACTCGATGAGTCCAGGCTTTTGGTTTCAACCATTTATATCGAGTATATGGGAGTAGATCCCAATGGCTAAGACCAGAAACTCGATATTCACCATTTGGCACAAAATTCCCTAATGAGGGAGTTGCGAATAATTAATCAAACTAGTTTCCAGTCTTCGGTCATTATTGAACAGAACACTGATTCAGCGATTTGGGTAAAAGTGCTTTTCAAAAGCAAAGGGTTTGCGACTGACAAGCGAGATATTAAACTTATACCATGTGACCTGATTGGCGAATAAAGAAGGGAAATAGAAAAGGTATCGCCAAACTGACATACAAAATGGCAAAAATTATCTTTATCTCCAAACACGCGAGGTAGAGTCGTCGATCGTGAAAGTTGATGGCTATTGTAACCGTTTAATCTCCAAAACTTTTAAGTTCCAAATGGCCTGAACGAAAAGCTCCGTTTTCTTCGTTCATTCGTCTGGCTTGATCGCCTCAGTAACAACTTTCTTTTCACGGGCTTTCATTTTCTAGTTTGATAGTTATCAGCAGTCTGGCGTAGATACATGTTTGCTAGTTATCGTCTAACTCAGACAAGCCCTAACGGTTTTTGTAAATGAAAAGAGATTTAATTCTAATGCGGTATGTAGCCCTATTATAATCTTTTTCCCTTGCTAATATCAAACTTGCGTATGTCAAGTTAGGCTCAAATAAATAAAGTTGTTGTTGTAACAACGCTAAACAAACTGTTGAAACAGGTTTGCATTACAATCTGTATTTAGCAGTTTCTTTCTATATAACGTTTGTCATTTCTGAACTATAGGTAAATGATAAAAATGTTACGATATATTGTCTGCTGATCGCGGTTGTGCGTGAAACATCGATGCAACCGTTTTTAAAGTTTTTATCCATTATTGGTGTGCACTCAAGTCGTAAAGACGTCAAAGGCAAACCGGCGGCTTCGCCTCGTTTTCTCTCAACACTTTCCTCGAGCCCTCGTACGTCGTAACCATTTTACCAAAACTGTCCTGAAACACGCGCGATGCTGTTTTATTCCTTAGTGAAGTGTTTTGGGCCGAAATTATTGCTTTTACTGTCTAGTACTGCAACGGTGTACTTGGTATTCCTAAGAAAGCTAAGCACTAGTTCATTTGTTAGTTGAAGTATTCGCCAAAAGGGCCATTGCTTTGAAAACGTACCTAGAGTTAGACAACACGCTTTTACGAGTCTTTCAACTCAGAAGCTCCATTAGGCAACTGGTTTAGTTTTTTCTCTGTACGACTTATCGGCAGCTGTTATCGAAAACCAAAGCACTTGATCGGGTAAGAAGTCAACAAAACTTTAGGTGCAAATAAAGGTTGTTGTTGTTGTTAACAAAAAGCATCCTATGAACAAAAAGTAATAAAAATAACACTAACTTAATTTTGTAATTCAATTTTTAAAGCCTTGTTTTAAAATTTCTTTACATTTCAAAAACATATGTAGTATCACCTAAATATCAGTACAGTTTTATTTTGAAGTCCGTCGTTTGAGCTGGGTTCTTTGTTACATGTGCACTTCGGTTTGTTCCTTTTAAAATGGTTGAGCAAATGAGAATGCCTTCCCTATACTCATATCGAATCAATGAAGAATGCAGGTTGTTCGGAATCCACCATAGGAACGCGTAGACTCCAAGGTAAGGGGATGGGGAGGGGGTGAGGTGATCCTGTTGATGTCAGAAAATATTTTATTTTATATTTAAGAAAAAACACGCGCCCGGGAGGCGCTAGGGTGGCTCGGATCGATTGCAAATTGTTATTCTTGTAACACCTGCCGTCAGTTTTTCTCACGGAGACGTAAAATTCTGTCAGGCATTTTTTCATTTCATCAATTTCCATGTTTTCTAGCTCATGTTGTTGCATCCATTCTGTTGGGCAAAAATTTTCCTCTAAGTCACTTAAAAATGTGCCGACTCTTTCTGTCGAAAAATGTAACCAATTTTCCTACTTTGAAAATAAATGTTTCGCGAAAGGAAATTTTTTCTTACTTTGAATAGCTGGACTGAACATTCTCTACCATCTTTTTTCTTTTGAGGTACGGCTATTATTCTAAACTGCTCAAACATCATCAACAAATCTGGCCGCCATTTTGAAATCTGAAAGCCTTCGTAGCTATAACCATCTAGCGGCGAGAGAGAACGAATTTCTCGACCAATCAGCGCGAGCCATTTT
>JANVCF010067559.1:0-12928 GCA_025388745.1 Hydrozoanthus gracilis
AATAGCATTAAAAGTTTTGGGACATTTTTATTTTATTTTTTTCTGTATGTTTAAAATGGCCGACAGTTGCGGTTTTCGGGCTCTGACTTTGCTCGTTTTCTCGTAAAATAAAAATCACCCAAAATTTTTAATGCTATTTTCGAAAATAGCTCACCATAGGGGTCTTTTGGACAAAGTATGAAGGAAAATGAAATTTTCAAACTGAAACTCAATGCTAAATAATTAATGGACATCCGCTCTTAAAGTGCTACACTACGGAACAAAAACATTAATTCACTGGCGTTCAATTCGATTTTCTTGTAGTTGTAGCTTTAAACTTCCGAAATGTTTGCGCTTAACTGCGAAAAAGATGCCAAAAATAGTACACGATTATTTCTATGAGGTCCAGTAACATTTTGCGAGCTTTGTTCTTAAAAGGTTCTTTACGAACATTTGAGGCCCAAATCCTCAAAAAAATTCAAGAACACTCAGCTTTGGCATGAAATTCAGATGTTTTTACAAAAAAAGAGGATAAAATATATTTTTTACCTACAAAAATGAATTTTGTACAAACCAATAACTTACCTTTGTTTTCACTATAGCGTGGTGTTGCTTGATGCGAAGTTGTGACTTTCCTCTCGTTCTTTTGCTTCTGTACTTAATATGGAAAACCTGATTAGCTATGTTTACATGTTTTTAAAAGCTATTTTGGTATCTTAGATACGAAAGGGTTGCTCTAAAACCACGTGCTTTTGTGCTACACCATAGGAACGCAGAAAAAGATTCTGCCGTTTTGACATATTGCCGTTTTGGAATCAATCCCAGTTTTCTTATTCTTTTATTTTACAAAACCAAATAAACACAACCATCTAGAACAAACTTTAATAAAACAAATAAATAACAACTACTGAACTAGGATATTAGGCTTTTCGGTAGTAACGTCTGCAGTGATTACAGTTAAGACCAATTAAGGATAGACTATACATACATTCACCTACTTAAATTCATTCTGAACCAGAAAGTTTGAGGCTACCTTTCAATTTCCTTGGCTACGCTTTTAATTTGGATCATTATCAACTAAGTTTTTATTAATATATTCCACGAGCCAAACCTGCCGTGTAATTAAGAAAATTGTCATGTCGGCTTGTTGAAAGCGTGGATATGCCGAAACATAATGCTGAAAACACAAAAAGGTGTTGTGTGATTTTCAAAAAGTATTTTTGATTTCCTAGTGAATCTTTAGAAGTGCAACAGGCAGAGAATCCATCAATGTATGCTCCTATGTGTTTTACTTATACTCCTATATAGCGTTGCAAGAGCGCGTGTTTTCAATGTGCACAACACTTCTGTTTCTAGGATATCGAAACGATGTTTACACGTGCATAGATAAACATGTTTCTTAATTCAAATTTTTTGTTTTAAGAAGCGAACAAATAGAGAAGTTTCATTACTTTGCACACAACGTCAGCAAGATATATCAAAAACAAAGGTAAGTTCACATATGCCAATTTCAAACTTGCCGAAACGTTGCAAATTTTACATACCTTGAAACTTTACTTAAAACAATTCAATTTTTTCTGTTTTTAAAACTAGATTGTGTTACGGCGTTTCAGGTTAGTCCCGATACAACCAAAGTTCGCTTTTTATTTCTATTCACAGTTTGTATTCTTAGATAAAACGACACGTAATGTTTTACGATCAGTCGATCTGCTGTCGTTTTTTCAAAAAGGGAATATCTAATGATCATCTTCAGTTGGTGTGGCAGAATTTTGAACATAAATAAAAATAGTTATTATGCATAAGTTTCGAGAATCTTTTTTTTGATTAAAGCGTATGAGTGAGAAAGTTTTCGCAACAGTTCATTGTAGCATAAAAGAAGAACATCGAGAAGAAAATGTTTGGATTTGAAAACTTTTATTTCTGATCAAGCATCACTGACAAAACAGTTTTCTTTCTTTAACAGAAAAGCTATAATGACCCTTACAGCGACAGTTTGTTTCATTCTCTTACTGTGTACAACTATTTCTGCCAAAACAACGGCCAAGCACTTGGAAGGTACGTGTATGTTTTTGGAATTATTTAATTCAACTAATGGCAAAAAAGGTATTTATCCATAACAAAAACTATTAAAAGGCTTTTCATGATTGTTTGTCACATCAGTGAACAAAAATGTGTCACTGTAAGATCTACAGTACCAAAAGAACTCTTGAAAAACTCCTTATCTATACTTCCAAAACACAAGTGACTCATAACCGCATGTAGTCCCTCCCGGAAAAATTTGCTCATTTTTCGAGTTACTAAAAAGCGTGGCTACTTTTCAGTTGTGCTTACACGCTTTCTTTTTATAAGAACAACGAGGCTCAGATTGGACGAAATTTTAATAAGAACAATTTAAGAACAAGCTGAGGCTCGGGGCTCGATTGAGCTTTACTAAAAGTGGTTCGCAATTTTTCGCAGAAATTGAGAATAGTTTTAAGCTGTAATGTCGCTAATACAGCGGAGTTCTGAGAGAATCAGCAGACGTAACTTACTTTGACTAAGGTAAGAGTTTGAATATAAAACCAATCCTGGGATAGTCACTGGAAATCGTCTCGGGAAAATGAATCGGGGGATAAATTGATCAAGAATACACCCGCCAAGCTGGATTTCAAATGACTGTGATTAGAAACTGGTACAGTGATTAGTAACTGGCACTTTCTTTGTAAATACTTGTATAGGTTTTATTCATAATTGGTGTAATTGCTTTGCTTTTGGTGTTACTACAGTAATTTTAAAACCTCTCTATTTTATTTTGCATCTAACCTCATAAACAGTAGACTTAAAGCCCCGCTAGAATTTATCGCCACTGGCTTCGCGAGATTCGATCGATTGGAGCCTTCTTTCGAAGGGAACTGAAGCACGGAACGTGTTAGCTCTGCAAACACAAGCCCTCCAAAATGCAAAGCAATGTCTTTAGTATTTTCTTATTTGTGTATCTTTAGTAAAAGTGTTCGCAAGATGTTTGTATATGCAACTAAATCCAGAACGAGTGAGGCACGAGCGAGTGAGAGATTTTACACAAACATCGAGTGAATAAATTCGGTACAAAGCACTTTCTATGTTACGAACTACTTACATATGTATCACGAGAATATTGATTGCGAACATTGGACTGAGTCAACAATTAAGTCAACACGAAGAAATACACTATTGATTTGAGTGACAATTTAAAGTGTTAAAGCAAAACTTTTTTTTCACATTAATTCCCGTACAAACCACTTTCTATTTGGTGAGTCGTTTACTAAAGGTGACAGGAGCCATTGTAAATGATTTTTAATTTTGGAGATTGGTAATGTGAGCAAACACGAGCAAGGTCGACAAAAAAAACTTTCAAAAGGCGACAACTTACTTGTAAACGAAAGCCCTAAACACGTCTTTTTCTCCAAACACTGTAGTAAGTCAAAGCTAGAATAGTTTGCCTTAATGCCTTTCGCTCTCCTAGTTTCTTTCTCACTTGAATGAGAACTTTAGCGATCGATTGGTCCGGTGCTTTCGCTTCGATATTTCCAAACTCCGTTTGTTTTGCCATAGGAGAACTTGAAGCCAGTGAAACTACGATGGCGTGATCATCACGTGAAGTAAAAAAATTTGATTGGCGCGGCTGAAAAACTTGCATTTCGATCATACCAATAGGCAGAAGGAATTTAATGTGCCAATATGCACTTTGACGCTACTTTGGGCTTTCCTAGTGTTGTTGGATATTTGCATTGGAGGAATGGTGGAGGGTTGGTGGTGGGATGAAAGGATGGCGGAGAGATGGTTGAGATGGAAGGGAAGGTAGAGGGATGGTGGAGGGATGGGGGAGGGATGATAAGGGATAATGGAGGGATCGTGGAGAATGGGGTGGATGGTAGAGGAGGTAATGTTTTGTTTAATTTTGTTTTATAACAATGTCATTTTGACTCAAGGAGTCACGAGGTCTACTGTTTACCGTCTATATATCCGAGAAAGCAGAGGGATGGTGAAGGGAACATGGTGGAGGGATGGTAAAGGGGAAAATAGAAGGGGGAATAGTATTTTCCCGAATATGTTTTTGGTTTCGGGACCCTGTATACCTACTGCTTTCATTAAGTTTTGTGTGAATGTAGTTTAAATTTTCTTCAAAGGTACTCGACATCATCACAGCGATTGTTTCAAACAATCCACCTCAACCTTCAAATAGAAACTCCAATCAATATCACGAGTTTTGCTTGCCTTTAAAAATAATCCAAAATATCAAAAGATGATGGAATTAGTAAGTTGAGACTGAGAGTGACGGATCACATAAAGATGTTATTGTCGATTACACGCAAGGTTCGCTTCTGGAAGGTTAAATTGTAGAAGGTTTTGTTCATTCACGCCTTTACTTTCTTCTTTCAAATCTTGCGGTCGTTAATGTAGAGCTCTATATTTCCTTAACGTATTTTGTGCGTTGTTTTCAGTATAACAACATAAGTACTTGATATCAAATTTTATGGCTTACGAAGTAAGCAGTTATCTTCGCCATCATCACTTAATTAAGATCTTATACACTTTGTTGAGTAGTCCTTTCATTTCGATTGAATGTAGAATAATTTTCACTTAAGTATCGTATAAAGTTAATCTTTACTTAGCAGATGCTTTTTCTGTTTCAGTTGGAAGTAAAAAGAACCCTGGGAAATCCTGTCTTGATATCAAAATCCAAGGTGGTACTGAAACCAAGAACTACTACATCAAACTTAATGGACGTACAACCAGAGTTTACTGTGATCAAAGCACTGTAGGAGGGGGCTGGACGCTCGTCTACGCTTTTGAATTTCTGGAGAAATATGTAGCAGTTAGTCCTCGTCCTAGCTGGCCCCTTTATGGTGAGACGAAACTTTCAACGACCATACCACAGAGGTGGGTAGTGTAAGACTCTTTCAAATAACTTGCCAGACGTAAAACCGATTTGATCGTGGAACGCTAAAATGCCGGATTCGATTCGGCACTTTGGTACGTGCCACAGTTGATGTTCCTAAAGTTAATAGGGTATTGAGCGTTTTCAGACGCCAACAAAAGTGTAGTCGATTTGAAATACGGTGTTACATAAACCATAACTAGTTATAATTATTTAAATTAATTGCACTTGCTGAAAAAATTCTGATCATAAATCAAAATGGTTATAAGATTGTGTTGCACGACTTTAAAAGATTCCACAGTTTTGAATTTTTGGAATGTTAAAGGTGTGCTGCAAAATCAAGATTACGCTTAACTGAAACATTTTCAAAGTCAACACTTGCTTCTATCTACAATCTTCTTTTTGAAGGATAAGTTCACAGGGTTGCTGTACGAAAGACTTGAACGGAATGGAATGGATGGATGGGTGGATGGACGTACGGATGGATGGATGGATGGGTGGGTGGATGGATGGATGGATGGGTGGATGGATGGGTGGATGGATTGATGGATGCATTGATGGATGGATGGATAAATGGATAGATGCATTGATCGAATGGATGGATAAAAGGATGGATGGATGGGTGAATGGATAGATTGGCGGATGGATGGATGGGTGAGTGAGTGGGTGAGTGAGTGGGTGCTTTAACAGATGGATAGATGAATGAATAGTTGGATGGAAGAGTGGATGGATAGGTAGAAAGATAGAAAGATTGATAAAACAGAAAAACATTTGTTTATATATTAGTGAGGAAGACTTCAACGCTATGCGGTTTATCTTCTGGAAAAATCTTGGAAGCAATTTCTTGATAAAATCCAACCGCAACAACTGGATTGCCTGCTCAGAAGGAACTGCGAGTCTCGTGAACTGGCGCTCTGGAAGTGTCAACTGCAAAACTGTCAAACGTGTCACATCAAAATGTCCAGAAGTGGTTCCCAACAAATTAGAGGTATTGAAACTATTTAAGATCTTTGTACTAATGATTTTTTGAAATCACAGACCATGAGGCATAAATTATTTGTTCTTTTCTCAGCTTGGACTTCTAGAGAATAATTTCAACAGTGCGCAAATCTAAATCGGTGAATAATAAATAAAAATCAATACACGTTGGACAGAGCTGTTTCAGAATTATTTCAACTACAGAATACATGGCCAACCATTACTATTATTGTTCCGCACAGGTTTTTAAAGAACAAGGAATGCGCAGAATGAATTTTACCGTAATAGCCCTGTATTCTGTATTCATGTAATCTGAAGTTAGTCGAGGGGCTTTGAGTTGGTTTGTCATTACCCTATCGAAAACAAACTACACTTGAAAATTAATAACTGTTAGAAGTTTTCATTTTTGTTCGGTAGTTAAGAACTAAAAACGTACCTCATGGCCAATGAGTATTCCAAGAGAGAACGCCATGAACTGCGAGGCGGTAGAGCATAGAGCAAAGTTTCTTATTTTCGCGTAACTGACTATTTTTCCATATTCATATAAATAACACTCCATAGTTTTTCTCGCCAAACACTGTCATATTCAATCAAGCTGTTCTCGAATTAATCAAATGTAAAGCTTCAGGCCTAGGCAACAAAACTCGTCGAAAGGTTTGCAAAATAGGTTATGTTTAATGCGTATCTACCTCGTAATACATCATCAGCCAAAGTTTAGCTTAAATTCATCCAAAGGTTATGGATTAGAAGCAGATTTTATACAAAATGAAAACTTGTCTGAACCACTAATGACGTAGTCAGTTGAAAACACTTAATGTTTTGGTATTTCAAGAACAAAAAAAGATTTTGAAAAAGTGTCTTCATCGCTGTTCCTCTTTTAGCAATCTATCCAATGAAGTTATGAAAGTTTTCATTTCATAGGCACCTCTCTTTCTTATTGTATTTTAGGTCGATTATTATTTGTCTGGGCTCAATATTTATGATGACAGAGTAAAAGCGGTTGTTGAAAAAGTTTATTATACCCTGGACACATGGAAAAGTGGTGAGTGGTTACCTTTTAGCTTCTTTCAAGTGTTTGTCTGGGCCCAGTTGTACAAAGGCCGGTTAGTACTTATCAAGGGTTAAGTTCTAACGTACCTCCTATCTTGTTTCCAGCCTCAAAAAGACTTATTTCAGCTGTGATTTGGGATTTGAAAACTTTTTTTTTCGAGGAAAATCGAAACAGTATTTTTTATGAACTGCAAATCTTCCTTCTATTGCTTGAATTCTGACTTAGCCAGGGTTAAGTTAACCAACCTTTGAACAACCCAGGCAGCTTTTGTTTCATTGCCAGGGAATGTAATACAATGCGAATCCTTTCAGCTCCAATAAGTTAATATCATCTAACTTTCCTTACACGACACGTTTTATAAGGGTGCATTTTTTTCTTTGTTCTTTGACACCACACGGATTCATTTTTGCGAAAGAAGCAAAAATCGCGGTTCCTTTCTGCGAAAAGTTCAAAACATTTCTTTCTCTAACAGGCTCAATGTTTAAACAGATCCACGGTTGTACAACATCCTAAGTTTCAAATAAAACTCTTGTTCAGTCTGTGTCCATAACTGCGGCTCAAATTTGATAACATGTACAAAAAACTTTCGCCAAGCAATTTTGTTTGATCATTTTCCCGCGCGCTTCATTTTGAAATGTGACGTGTTTCGGTTGTAGTGCCAGTCTCCACTCTCGCTTAATACAGCAGCAATGGACGAGAGGGAGTCTGGAACTGCAACTTCAAAATGGTCAGGCGCGCGGGAAATTCAAACCGGATTTCTTGGTGTTCGTCAACTTTGGTGTTTTAATATTTTCAGGTTCGGAGTATTCCTATGCCATTCCATGCGGCGACGCAATTCCTCATGCACCAACTGACCACTACATCTACGGGAGCATTTATATTCGCGAATAATTAATCGAGATTAAGGGATAAAGCTTAATCAATGGTCCGTGTAAGAACTAGGCAACCTCCCATTGTTCTGTGGTCTTTCGCTTTTCCCACGGCAGAATTATAAAATTTCATACTGAGAAAACATCAACCTGTGAATGTGTACAACATAGTTTCAAAGCAAAATAACAGTTGAACTCTATTTTAAAGTAATGTTTCTTTTGTGTTTTTGTTGTCTTATGATAGTTTATCCAATTATAGGACTCCAAAACAAGCGAGGAAAATCTCTTCGCTTTCAATATTGCCCATGTGGAATTTTTCTTAAATCTAAAACACAAATGGTTTTGAAAATTAGAAAGGTTTGAATGAGTGAGCTGTAAAAAACATAAGTTTACTTATGAATAAATTGTCAACTTTTTAAATTTAGTCAATCAACGGTTTAACATTATTAACACCTTCCCGCATTCCACAGCCGATGAACTGGCTGGTTCTTACTTGGATCGTTATTTAAAAAAGGATATTCAAGTCGTTTCTTTTTAAAAAAGATGAAATAATATTTGCAGTTTAATCAAGTTCCCTCTTTTGAGATGGTATTAGAACTGAAATGCGCTGTATTGGGATTCAGTGTTTGGCAATAAAGATTTATGAAGCTAAGGAACCCGTCTCACGTTTAGTGTGTTCTTACATCATAGTTAATCTAGGGACTGGTAATAAAAGCCGGCAAACTTCAAAAGGGAATAACAAAGAATGTGAAAAGATGTTGAACGAAACGCGACCGTACACAGTATTATTTTCAGATGTTAGCGAGAGTTTTGACTGGCTACGTAATGATTTGCATCTCAAAACCTTTTGTATTTGATGCACCTTCAGGACTAGAAAACAAAAGAAAATGACGAACAAAGACCTACAACAATTGTTTCATAACCAGTCCCTATATTAACTGTGCTTCCATCTTAGACTTGTTTCGGACCAGATATTTTCACCCGTCTCATATCCGGAAGCTAAACGGGTCTATTCATGGGGAATCGCTGGTTTGGCAGCACCAAATGGTTCAGGGAAGAACACCAAGCTGTGCCGTTTCGAAACTAAGCACTGATTACCACCTAATACAAAATAGAGTTCGATGATGCAGTAGAAACGGTAGGCGCCACTCAAGTCAAGATACAATAGAACAACGATCACGTATTTTGTACGTCACCAAAGTCATTTTCGTCCGCATGCCTGCCGCACCAAACACAAAACATTTTACCTTTCTTTTTCAAGGTCCCAACTTTGGAAATTCTTGCCAACTTCGTTCAAATCTTGTCACATGTTCTCTTCTTTTAAAAAATCTGATCGAAATTCTATTAAGTTAAATTAGTCATATAGTAGTTTTGTATATGACGTGCGCATCACTCCCGCCCTTTATGTTAGGTAGCAAATTATGCAACTCGAGGGGGGCTGAACGCTTGAGCGTTTTGGTTTTTTGAGGTCCTGTCGTCTCAACAATATCTTGTATTGTAAAATATACGTTGGTATACGTTGTATCTGTTGTTTGGAAAATATACAAAACTGAAATTTGCTTTATTTCTTTTTTCTTAAAACAAGATTACAGGTGCAAAAGAAAAAAATGAATAGCTAAAACTATAAATAAAATTAAAGGCGTTGCTTACTTTAGATATATTTATATATCTATATAGCCTCAACTGTCTAGATAGGTATTTTACAAGTTATAGAAATAAATTATCGAGTTGGAGAGCTCAATATTAAATGCTTTGACAGGGTTCACATTGAAAATGAAGAATGAAGAATTTTCCAAGACCTTTCCACGACTTTCTTTGACCAAATGCCATTTTCCATGACCAAAAAATATCGAGAAACCAAATCCTTTTCATCCAACTCTAAACACCAATTACTCCTTCTGAACATTGAAAGACAGCGTAACGTTCTTAAAATTAAGTGAAAAACACCTAAATGTGTTAATTGAAAAAAAATCATATGGTATAAAATTTTAAGAGAATTCGTTTTCCCAAACGAAATCAAAACCAATGATAAAAATCCATGACTTTTTCATGACCTTGACCATTTTCCCCCGATTCCATGACTTTTTTAGTTAGAACTGGAAAATGAGTTTTCAAGTTACATGACTTTTTATGACCGTGTGAAACCTAATTGAAAATAATCTAGTTTGTCCTTTCTGTATAACTTGTTAAGCTTTTCTTTTTTTCTTCGCAAAGCAAAGTAACTAAACAGGTTATACAGGATGTGCACACAGTAGTTTTAAAAATCGGCAGTTTCTAGCAATAGAAAATGTGCAATTACCCCTTACTTTCCCTTACCATGTGCATGTTTAGACCACTATAACCCATATAATTTCATACAAATATCACACATCAAATACAAAACGGACAAATAAAACCCGATTGAATATTTAATATCTGCTGTTAAAAGTATTTACAAGTGTTGCAGAATTTTTTCGTACAAAAATGAATAAATACTAATCTTTAATATTTTACAGAGCTTCCTGTAATAGTTACACAGGGCAGTAACCAGTGAGGTATAGACTGCAAACGTTTTTAACATAAAAAGCAAAATCTTCCGTTTCTCTCTTTGCCGTACAGCATCGCTGTCGCAGTGACAGGTAGGTTTTAAGAGATGTAGATGGACAAAATAGTGGACCTGCACAGATCCATCCTTGACAATCAAAGCTGTTATGTCATTCAACTACACAGATGTGTCCACAGATTCAATGCGCAACAATAAAAAATGTGATGTCATTCAACTACTTTATGTATGTGCACAGATCCACCGACAACAGTCAAAGATGTTATATCACTTAGCAAACAAGAAGGCAAGAAAAAAAAACTAGAGAAATGTCAAACTGGTTAATGGCCATCAAGTAACATATTAAGGTCTGCGATATGGTAAACGGTAAGCACACCAGTAACTAAGCAACAACCGGTAAACCAGAAACACCCTCCGGTTTCAACATCAACTAGGCATCGTATCTTTTCCTTCAGTTGTTTATTCTTAAACCTTTTTAGGCAAAGGGTTCACCATGATGCTTTCTATGCATTCAAACACTGTGTGGATGTCTTGGTCAGCGTTGATCCGCTGGGCAATATTCTCATAATGTTCAGCAATTTCCTCAGCATACGCCTGGTACTGTGATATACGCTCGTTGATCGCACTTTCTTTGTCCTTTGGGTCCTGTAGAGAATCCAAGACAAATACCAAATCAGGAAAATACGTTTAAAAACAATCATTCTTTGACTTGGGCAGGGAAAAGGGCTTTACAACATACAGCCAGTAAAAACTGGAAACTGGCAGAAGGCGTGGCAGGATCTTGCGACTCTTGTACCCTTGAGTGAAGAAAACTACACACCCTTTATATTTGGTCTTACCATCTGTGATATTTTTTTCTTGTGCAAAATCTTATGACGAGGTTCGCACAGAACTACCCTTGTCTTTTCCCTCGTGGCATCTCTTGTCTTTTGGCTAAAACGGTCGGCTTTTTTTCGCTGTACTCGACAGCACACAAAGTACTCTGTATCAACAATGATAACGTCCCAGTGGTTACAGTAAGTTACCACCTTTTGCCAGGTCACTAAAACAATAGTTAACTTTAACTTACTATTTGAAGCCTCTCCTTGACTTCACTTGATCTCGGCGGGTTGTACAACAAGTGGTATCTGACAGGCGAAACAGCAAAAGAAGGAAATAAGCAAAGACCTATACACTTAAGCGGACCTTTTGAACAGAACGCAGCAGGGATTATAACTGATTATGATTGACTTAACTACAATAAAACGCACTGATAGTAGTTTTTCGACAAACAACAGGGTTCACAACGAAAATGAGGAATGAAATTCCATTTCTTTTCCATGACTTTTAAAAGATCAAATACCATTTTCCATGACCACGAAAATTCGACAAAGCAAAGAATCCACTCCAACAAAACAGGCACACGTTTTCTCACACAAAATCACAACCAAAAATAGAATACCATGACTTTTCCATGACCTTGGCCATTTCCACTTAATTCTACGACTTTTCAATGACGCTGGTCATTTCTACTTAATTCCACGACTTTTCCATGACCTTGGCCATTTCCACTTAATTCCACAACTTTTCCATGACCGTGGCCATTTCCACCTAACTCCATGACTTTTCCATGGCCTTGGCCATTTCCACCTAATTTCACGACTTTTTCACGAGCTTGGCCATTTCCACCTATTTTCACGACTTTTTCACGAGCTAGGCCATTTCCACCCAATTCCACGACTTTTCCATGGCCTTGGCCATATCCCCCTTATTCCACTACTCTTCCACGACTTTGGCCATTTCCACCTAAATCCATGACTTTTCCATAGCCTTTGCCATTTCCATCTAACACGACCTTGCTCATTTCAAACTAAATCCACGACTTTTTCATTACCTTGGCCCTTTCAACCTAATTACATAACTTTTCCATGGCCTTGGTTATTTCCACCTAATTCCATGACTTTTTCATGGCCTTGGTTATTTCCACCTAACTCCATGACTTTTCCATGGCCTTGGCCATTTCCATCTAATTCCATGACTTTTCCATGGTCTTGGCCATTTCCATCTAATTGCATGACTTTTCCATGGCCTTGTCCATTTCCACCTAACTCCATGACTTTTCCATGACGTTGGCCATTTCCAGCTAATTCCATGACTTTTGCATGGCCTTGGCCATTTCCATCTAATTCCACGAGTTTTCCATGGCCTTGTCCATTTCCACTTAATTCCATAACCTTGGCCGTTTCCAGCTAATTCCATGACTTTTGCATGGCCGTGGCCATTTCGATCTAATTCCATGACTTTTCCATGGCCTTGTCCATTTCCACTTAATTCCATAACCTTGACCATTTCCAGCTAATTCCATGACTTTTGCATGGCTATGCCATTTCAATTTAATTCCAGAACTATTCCATGGCCTTGGCCTTTTCCATTTAGTTCAATGACTATTCCATGGCCTTGGCCATTTCCATTTATTTCCATGACTAATCCATGGCGTTGGCCATTTCCACCAAATTCAAAGAATTTTCCGTGACCTTGGTAATTTCCATCAAATTTCATGACTTCTCCATGACGTTGGTCGTTTCTATCTAATTCCATGAGTTTTCCATGACCTTGGCCGTTTACACCTAATT
>JANVCF010067781.1:0-24460 GCA_025388745.1 Hydrozoanthus gracilis
AAGAAAAAAAAAGTGGCCCAAGGAAGTTTTCAATCTCAGTGTGGAGTTTATTTATCTTTTTAAGAAATTATATTTAACTATATAGAGTATCTTAGTTTATCAAGTTATCAAGAGAAACCCGCATCTGACTAAAAAGTGGCATTATGATCTTTTTATATAATAATCATAAAAAAAATTATAACCTAAACACAAACGCTATTGTCAACTTAAAGTAATACTTATACGTATTTCAAAAATTTATTTAAAACCTAACAAAAATCAGACAGCATGAAAACAAATTCAACTTGGACAAGCATTCCCTTTAAACTTATTTAACTTTATTTCCTTTACCATAACACTTGCTGTTGAACTACACAAGTTATTTATAAGGCAATAAGGAATCAAACCAATTTCAAAGATTTAACAACAAAGGTTACAAGTTTATTAAAATTAAGATGAAACATTCATGATTATCTCAAGAGTTATCAGTACTGAGGTAGCCTGAGGTAAACCAGTCATAAAATGGGGTAGGTTTTTTTGGTTCATAGTTAATTTTTACATCCAAAAGTTATGCACAAGAATCTCTAACAAGGACTTGCAACAGCAATAGCTTGTCAATTTAAATTCTTAACAGCTGACTTTGATTCATCACATAACATTCATTCATTAATGTCAATAATTTTTAAAAAATGCAGTAACATATTTATACATCACAAAAATAATCCTCAAAATTAATGTCAAAAGATCAAATACAGGCTTATCAGCATTTTAGGTGAGTGTAAAACTCAAAATAAAAAATCGTTCACAATTAAATCATGCCAAAATTATAACTTTATGTATAGAACTTAAGTTAAGAAGAGGATTATAATAAAAATAATAATTGTACATGATATTTTATTATAAAGTTATAAAATTTTCAAGTTTAAGTTGTATTGATTTTCTTTCTCCACATTGACCAAGACTAAACCACTGTCCTTTTAAAGCCAAGAAGACAATTTACTTACTACAATTCCTTTCATCTGTACCATCTTCACAATCATTTTCATGGTCACAGAGCCATCTCTTTGGGACACAACGACCATTACCACATTTAAACTCTGTGACAGAACAAGTTCTTTTTGCTGAAACAAACACAACATTATTGATAATCATCTGTTGATTAATTAAACCTGAAGTCTAAATTTATGCTCAAAGACCTACATCATCATAGTTTTAACTTTAAAGTTTTCAAAAACACCCTAAAATATATAGTAAATGTTATAAGTGCTTTGGCAGATTAACTATAAAATATTATGTATTTTCCCCAAGCATAATCCTTCCCAGAATGCACAACATACGCTTCTAAGGACCAAAGCTCTAGAGCTCAGAAGATGAAGGACTGAAATCTCTGAGTGTCTCTTCAACCAAATCAAAACTAAAATTATTCTTACTTTCCGAATATTAAGCTTTTCAAGCAATTTATAATGGTGGGATAATTTATTTTTGCTTTTTTTGTCTGCCACTTACTACATTTGTATTGATGATTTTTGGTGAAATGCTTTTCTTGCTTTAGTTGACAATTGTTTTTGTCACATATTCTAGTTTACAAATTCCTACAGCATTCTGAATATTTACACTTGCACTCCTGTGACCTTAAGTACATCTTAAATTAATTGCCAAAAGGCCACCCGTCTTGATTAGCCTTTATTGCTATATTCAAGTGGCCTCGTTAAACTGTAAATTTCTTATTTCTATAATATTACCTTTAATTAATAACTGTAAATAAATTTGTTGTTGTTTCCCTATTCTGACCCCTATTACTAATCCTAAGTTAGTCCGAGAATCTCTTATAGCTTGAAATACAAGTTGTCTGACACATACAACATTTTGTAACATCAACACTGGTGTCCGTTATATACATGCAAAAAGCATACCACAATCTGGGGGCTCATCAGAACCATCTTTACAATCTTCATCACGGTCACAGACCCATCTCTCTGGAATGCATCTACCTTCACCACATGAGAACTGTGTCACTGGGTTACAAGTAACAGCAGCTGCAGAAGAACAGAGGAAAATATAAGAACAGCAATAATAATCATTTAAGGACGAAGCAAAACAGTTTTTTCTCTTTTAATTTTGCTTGCACTAAGTATCTACAAATCACTAAAGTAAAGCTAATTAGTTTGTTGACCTTTAAATAGTTGCTATCTCACACAACAGGGCTATAACTTCTTGTTACACAAAACTTTAAAAAAACTTTGTAACAACTTAAATATCCTGGTTTGACGAAACTAATAGACTTGTGATTTTAAGCATATTTAATTAACACTAACAATAGAAAGTTAACAATATCTAAACTTAAGTATATCAATAAAAATACTACATCAGCTCTAGTGCACATTCTCTCGTGTTTTAATCTACTTCGATAATGAAATTACACTGACGTCGGTGTGGTCGAATGGAAACGCCTTATGTTCGACCACAGAAAATTATTACCCCCTCAAGTGGAAAGCTGATGAAACATACATACTTTAAACTAATATGGAAAACTCAATAGTTTCGTGATATAATCAAAAGCTTCAATTTCGTAAACGCACCCAAAAAAGCACACGACAAACACACAAGAGCTTTTAGCTTCCAAAGACCAAGCTTAGATATAAAATATAATTCATATAAATGGTCTTGCATGTATTGAAAGTATGTTTAAAATTTGTTTAACTACGTCAGTGGTGAGACTTTGGCCTCATAAATCCCAGCATAACCAATAGGAGTGAAGTTCCATATAATAATTTTTGCTTGCTTCACGCTTCCCTTCCTTGATCAACTATGCTAATGCATTCTGGCGATAAGGAATTTGTACCGTCGTACGGGCAGGTCCCAAAACAAACTTTCAAAACTGAGAAAAATTCTCAAAATTCTCAAAGATATTACCAGTTCCATCTACTTCCTTTAAACTTCCACAAAAACTTGTACATACGATACGTGCTTCATTTTTGTGGAAAAGAAAATCCACTTGTTTTTAATCGAGGTATAAAAGTTGGATTAAAAACGACTACTCGACACGCGCTCGTGGCAATTAACTTCATTCTCAACCCATACTTTTTTCAATGGTTAAGTTTCACTTTATTTTCCGTATCAAAAACGCCGGCCTGAAGTTCTCATTCAATCTTTCTTGTTTTATCTTTGCTATGTTGAAGCTTACAATGCCCAAGTTCTCTGAATTTGTAAGCTAAACTTGTTGATTCCATTCATTGTAGTCGTACAAATCGCCATTATGGTTTTTTTAACTTCTTCGCACGTAACAAATGGTTTCGTAGCGAGTTGTTGTTTCTCTATCCTCGCTACAAACTGTTTTAAACGTTCGACAGTTGTTTCTTAGCTGCGTTGCGATCAAATATGAAAAAAACTGTTCTATCATCCGCGCCACAAGACATAATCAAAACAAAACTCGTCATTTCATTTAATCACAAGTTCGCGGCGCACTAACACGCCGTACTAAACAATGAGACCCTCTTAAGCATTTTCAACCCTCCCGATTACTACCAACAGATGGAAAACACTTACGACAGTCGAACTCATCGGAATTGATATCATCATTACAATCATTATCGCCATCACATCTCCAATGTATGGGAATACATGTTAAATTTTTACAAACGAATACGTCTTTTCCACCACACGGAACACCTATCAATGAAAGCAAGGCACGCTCGAATCAGTTCGTGGCTACGCTACAACACCAGAACACTGTCTAGAAACTAAAACCCACGCGAGACAACTCGAATCCCCTTCCCAAAAAGTTATTAAATTGTTTCGATTCAAAAAATAAGTGAGAGAATAGCAAAAACCGGGCTTACACGACCATTTTAAGACAACAAGCACGATGGCAGACAGACATTACCATAAGCGGAAAAACAAAACACGTAGTAAAAAGACTGCGACAGAACTCGTACAGATTGAACCAACAAAGCTAAAATGATTTTTTTAATTACTCTATTCGATAAAAACCTCTATGATTTTAACATATACGACACTAACACAACACGGGGAAATTGGGAAATACTAGTTAGTCATGAAAGACAAAAGTTACCGAGAACATGACGATGATTTCACAAGACTAATACGGTAACACGTTTGATATTTACCTTGTGTTTCGACGAAGCACAATGCTATAACAACTATCAAAACCCCCAGCAAATACGTCCGTAATCGGGGCATGGTTAGACGATCCACTCTGGGAAATAACATAGTCTAAGAGAAGAGTAAAAACATCGCGTTACAATCCCAACTATGTTTATAAAGTTCGCTTATATTGAAGATTTGAAGTTGTTGTTATGAAACACAATATTCCCTTTGCGCGCGAAAGTCGCTTCTCGCCAAGAATGCCCGGAAGTTTATCACGTGCTCGCAACAAGCCAATCAAATTACGTTATCGCCAACGAAAACTAATCGTAATCCCCTTGGGGGAAGGTTCGGGAATGCGGACTATGCAGTTGTATTGTGTGCATTTTCACAAGCCAATGTAAACAAACGTTTAAAAATTCGAAAAACCTCAGGTAATAACTGAGCTACACAAGAAAATCTGTTGGATTTAACGTTTTCAAGGAAAGAAAAGGGTTTATGAAAAACAAGAAAATCAAATTCGTATTCCATGTCTGCAGAAAAACGCGGAGTCAAACTGTCAATAGGCATGATGCTGCAATCACATGCTGGACATGTGACAGTACTACGTTTACGAAGTTTGCATGTTGCAGCTGCAATTCCTATCTCGCAGCATTGGTTAAACTTCGATTATTATTAGTTAAACCACGATTCGATTATTATTAGTTAAACCACGAGAGAAGCATATCACATTAAAGATATGTTTGAACAAGCCCTGCAAAAGCCCTGCAAATGTCTTAGCCCAATTTCTTAAGGATTATGCTTATTAAAAAACATGACGAATAGCATGCATGCATACAGAAATCATCGTCACATGATACAAAAGTTTACACCTGCAATGTAATAGTCATGGCCGTTTTCCAAGTTAAACTTCTCGTTTCAATTCTCGTTGGATCTCGAAAACATGTTGCAGATGTCATACAGCAAGACCTTTCGAAAGAGTTCGTACCAATTCACGCATTGACAGGTGCAATGTAGCAAGATTCTCGAGACCGACGTACAGTCTATGTGGAAATAGTCAATCAGTGTAAACTTTATTAGTAATGGCTGTCCGTCTGCACTTCAATTGAAGGCAATTCAATAAAAAAAACAGAGAGAAAAAGGAAACAAAGAAAAGGAGTCCTGATTTACATTATTTTTCAAAAACACAGCGCACGGGATGTGGCGAGAAGTGGTAACAAACCTATGAATGAAAAATTGCCAGTTGATGCTCAGCTCGGTTTTACCCGTCCCAACCCGATATGTAGCAAAGGTTCCGTAAACATTTTCAGTTTCGCCAAAAGACAAAACGCTCCGATTCTTTCTGTCACTAACGACTGGAATGCTGTTAAGGTCACAGTACTCAGACTTGTTGATCCTACGCTCTGTATAAATGTACGAATATATATATATATAGGCCGAAATTCAGAAAAATATATACCGAGAAAGAGCCTGATCTCATAAGAGAAAATTTTTAGCTCGTGCAAGAATGCCGGACGAATTCTCAAATTTCTATTGTTTCCTCCAAACCTTATTGTTCTTACCGATGACAGGTCACAACACATACAAGAAACTTAAGCCGGTCAAACTAAATAGAAAGTTCACGATTGACATTGACATGTCTCTCCTTTTAAAAACAGCCGCAACCCGGGCTACCTTATTCAAGGATTTTGTCGTTCTTCGCAACAACTGCTTTCTACCTTCCGAAATATTGTATTATAAGCGTGTTTGTGTGGATAAGAAGACAGTCTATTACCAACGTATTTACTGCCTATTTGTTATCACAGTTTTTTGTGCCCGTTCTGTAAGCCGTCGCCTAGACGTTTTTCTTTGAATAAGCGCCGCTCTTGAATGAGCGTCGCAGCTTTACCTAAAATAACTCAAAAAGTGTCGCACTCGAATAAGCGCGCGGCGCTAACTTGGATAAAAATTACTCGGTGAAATTCGAAGAGACATTTAGTACATGTCTCGCCTTCATTCTCTCAATATGTGATTCTTCTAACAGTGCGTTATATTTATTTGATTTAAGCGCCGAACACGAATAAGCGCCGCATCTTAAACTGTGACGATAAATTTCCGTACTCAACCATACTTAATTATGCACACAGTAATGGCCGCCGAACATTTTCACGCAATCCTAACCATTACTCCATACCCCAACAATGATTTCGCTAGTTTATCTCCGATATTTTGGTCTGAAGATCAGTAGCTTCGTATACATAATTAAGTACATGGATGAGTACGGAAATTTTGCTGGATAGATGATAAATTCGAATGAAGAAAAAAATAGATGCGTTTTGAACTGTCCACAGTTTGGTAACACACCCAACCAGAGAGACACGGGTTCAAGTCCCGCCAAATATAGATCGATTTAGCAAAGACGCGCGACTTCTGTTAACGTGTGCGGGCACAGGAAGAAGTCCGAACGCAACGCCAAAGCACCAAAATCCAGTCTTGAAGCACAACGCGACGTGAACATCGCAACGTCGCGCGCGTAAATTTTGCTAAATCTATTTAATGTTTGTGTAGAAGGCAAAATATTTCTATAGTAAAATTACCTGCAACTATGAGTTTGCCGTTTTATTCGTAAAAAGTCTTTTCTGTAGTTTTTACCTTTAAAGGTTTGCTTTTTAACTTACCATGCCATCAATTATGTCAATAAATTAATATTCAAGTATGATGAAATCTACATAACACAAACACACTTTCACTTTTTAGCTTGGCCTTATAATTACACGATTTGATATCAAGTTAAAAATGACACTCAAATCCTCAACACAAATTAAAACAACAGAACGAGTTGGTAAGTGTCGCTCGTGTTCTATTGTGCTAGAAATATCAAGGTTCGTTGAAAATAAATACAAAATTCTTGTGTTACAGTTTTCATCAATAGACAGGAAGTTGTAACATGTCACAAGTACTTTAAAATATGCTGGAGTACTGTGAACAATGAACAATTGCCAAAAAGTAAAATTTTTCTGATGTTTCAACGCTTCGATCTGCAATAAAAACTTCAGAAGCATTTTGTTACGAAAGAGCTCAGGCAAACCGGATAACAATTTAATATTAATCGTCTATTAATGCTAAAAGAATAATCATATGCTGAATACGTGTCGGTCCAAACCCAAAGAGCTTACTGAGGTCCAAACCACTTCCGCACAAGCCACACTCGGATGTTCCGAACAGAACGCACAGGGAAAACCAAAAAGGCACCACAATAAAATGAAAGCGCCTCAAACAGTCAACATACACAGGAAGAGATATTTTTTCCGTTAGATCTAGAAAACAGTTTCAATTAACCGATGTTACAGCATTTACAATTCCTGGGCATACCCCCATCGTTAAACCGCAAACAAACGGCTTGAATTGCTCAGATCATCTTCAAAACAAGGATTAATTTCTGCTACCATCTCTATCATGTAATCAAATCGAATTTTAATTATTCTACTAGTCCATCTCACCTTTTGAAGGGAACAAGTCTCACTTACTCTATACTGCGTCTGAACAACCCAGTACCGACAACAATTTCTTAATCCCAGAATGGCTGTAAAAACACTAGGAAACACTTATTCGAGCTGCCCGCGGTGAATTTCTGTGTCTATGCTGCTCGCAAACTGTAGAGCTCAGTTGAGACAACTACACGTCTCAATTAATTATTTCGTAATCTCCCAGACTGCTTGTCCAGTTAATGCAGCAGCGATAACGTATGAATTTCTTCATTCAGAGATCAACTGAAAAATGTAGACGAGGTTTTGACGTAATTGGGAATAAGGCGGTAATATGAGATGGTTTGGAGTGACCCATGTCCCAATGCGCCACATTTCAAAAACTGTACGTTGCCTGTGTGACGCGAACTTGAAGCAATATATTAACTGGCTGTCGAGGACGTGACAATCACTTTTACTCTACAACATACAAGAGCTCGAGTTTGACTTACTTCTTTTCTTTGTAGGGAAAGTATTAGTCAAATATAAGGTTATTTTTTTAGCTAAAGATTCAAACAGCGGTTTTGTACCTTGTTCGCCTTATGCTGTTATGCTTCAGTACAAGTTTCAGTCATTCAGTGAGTAAGCAACGTACTTCGTGGTCCTTCTCCTTCCGCTTGTCTACCGCGCTAGTACGGCATCCATAATTTGATAAATTCTGTTGGCGTTTCAGCAGAGAAAAACTAGCTTTTTCATGACTTTTGCGTGTCCTTATGAAACCTTGGAACAAATTGAGCTGCGAGGACTAGAGGCAGCGAGCCATGTGCTTGTAAAATATGCAACAGCTTGTTTGGTTAACAATGCAACTTGTCAAGCGAACTTGAATACCTTTTGTTTTCAAACTTCCTTAAGTATGATGGAAATTACAACTTTTTATCATTCGCTGCCCATCTTTTAATTTCTCAGGATGCAGTTTTTTTCTCGCTGTGATTCTGATAGAGTGTCTCAAGCAAGTGCAAATGAACTGCGAATTATTTTGCAATAGCATAAAAAGGCTTGCAACGGAGAATTTGCAAAGTTATACAGCTACTGTACATGTAATTTTTTTAGTTGAATATTTTGACACCGTCTTATTTTTACTAATTCCGAACAACGGTATCTGTCAAAAAGTTATAATAGCACAGTTGTTATATTGTTCCTAATGTGTGGGAAAATATCCCAGTTTGCCTCTTTCCTCGTCATTGCTAGAACTTGCAGCAAAAAACACCCACTCTCAAAAGCGTTGCGGGGCGCTAAAGATCGTAGCTAACCATTTTTTGCTGTCGGTTGCTAGTGATCAACATGCACCCGTTCCACTCCCACGCAACCACCCACGAATAGAATAAATACAAAAATGTCGTCTGGTTTCGCACACCCGAGATGGGGCGAATGCAAGACATTAAAACAAATTTCTTTGATATGTTAACCGAATAGGGAAAAAGCTTGTGTTTTTTTTCGTAAGTGATACAAATTTTGCTTTCGACGAAAGAGTTCATTATTTTTTCATATAAAGGAAGAGGAAGTGGGCCAGAGGAATTTGTAATCGATTTTAGATTAGTACGATGGCCGGGAGGCACATAGACGAAAATTACCAGAGCAGTTTGGCTCAGCCCAGGCGCACAAACATTAGGGGCAACGATGACGAAAACGGCAGAGAACAATAGTGAGTACAATAGCTGCACGTTGGAATGCACCGTGCGGGTCACCTGCACTCCGTAGCCTTCAAAATTACAATGTGGAAAACTGGTTTGGGAGTTTTTACGACTATGGGAACGATCAATAGGAAATGTTCTTAATTTTCTTTTATCCTTTTACAAAGAAAATTTTTAATCTTTTAATTTTCTGTTCACAAAGTGTCACTAGGACAAAAAGAGGGCAAACAAGCCAGACATGATCGTAAAAGGCAAACTAGATTAACGGGAGTTTTTTGTGAGCCGTTGGTCGTCGCCGTTCTTGTCGTTATTGCTTAAGCTAAGCTCCCTATTTGCTAAGTGAACACACTATCAAGCTCTGAAGGGCCCCGAATGGTCCTTGGCGAGTACTTGCGAGCGTGCAAGCACCCAAATTTTTTATGAGTTTTTTTAATTTCAAAATAAATTGGGTATTCGAGGACATTACACAGAATACAATGTGAGCACGCACCAAAAAAATTGCGCAAGCGTTCGAGCATCGCCTTAAAATTGTAAGCACATCCGAATTTTCGGGGACTATTCGGGGACCCTTCTGAAAAATGTCAAACAATCCAAGCCTTTGTACAGGCTTCTGTACCTGAAGCCGATTGTATGCTGAAATACATTCTGACGTGGTTTTCTGTTTAAGTGGAATTAAAAAAAGCATTGTTTACTGAAAACTAGCAAGTTAGTAATGCTTATGATATTATCAGTAACAATGATATTTTAACAATAATGACAACTGATACAATAATGAAGACAATAGTAATAATGATAACAACAATACAATTTCAGAACGATATGGATACATGGCCTTTTCAAAGAAACAAGTTACACACCGACTCTATGCATCTTAATACAGTATGTTTGATAATTGTCCTCTTTCCAAGTGTAAAGATAGAATCACGATTATCTTTAGCCGACTTGTGACTTTGGTTTAACCGAGAGAAAGAACTAAAGCCAGTTTGTTGGAAATCTTAGAACATTTCCTCAAGGATTTAATTGATTAAAACTATTTATGAGTGAGTCGCCAGAACACGTTTGCCCCTTCCGTTTTGAGAGATTGTTACGGTCATGTACTCGCGGAAAATTGTGCCGAATGTATATTATACATTAAGAAAACAATTTAGAAAAATAACACTTAAAATAACTCCTCGGGAGGCCGCAGCTTGCTAATGTACTCATCTTTAATATCCCTGGTCAACTGTTACACGAATACCAAGGTCTGGAATGCCATTGAAGGTGACTTGAAATCAAAGAGTCGTGCTTGCTTTAAAAAACAACTGAAATCTTCTTTGATCTTCAATTATTAATTATTAATAGTTACAATGCATCTGAACTCACTTTCTTAATTGTGTTTGTTTTTGTTCTTAATTGTTTTTGTTCTCATTGAAACTTAAGTAACAGGCAATTATTCTGCGCATGGCTCAGTCGTTTAGCACGACTAGCTCTGCTATTTCTATAAAGGGCTGTGCTCTCTCTATACCGCAAAGAGTATCCAATCAATATCCTATGGTAACCTGTAATAATTTACTGAGCACAATAAAGTTGTTGTTGTTGTTGTTTTTGTTGTAAGTTGTTGTTCTAATACTGGTGTGCACATACATAACCATTTACATAAATACACACACATACAGAATGTTTTGTGCAAATATTGTGAATAAACAGGCCGGTGTTATGGCCGCCTAATATAATTTATCGCATTAACCTTATAACTTCGCTCGTGAGCGTGTCCCAGCTTCAGGCTGTAGAAATTCTGCAATGTTAGGCTGTGTAACTAGGCGTTAGTAAGACACGCTCGACGTGTTTCAGTCCAGCCGGCCTCCCTGTGCGTCTTGACCTGGGTTCATTGTTTCAATGAAAATCAATTCTCGAATGCTAATTGTGCATCTTATAGCGCCTGCTTCGATCTTCAACAATTTTTTATATTGATCCTTATTTTCTCAATCATTTCTCTTGCAAGCGAAGCCTGGTTCGGTTAAGACTAAACAAGAGATTAAAACACTGCATTCTCTTGTAACAAGGCTGACTTGAGCTTTCAACAAGATACTTTATTCACCCAGAATTGTACATAGAATAATAAGAAAAGAAAAGAAAGTTAATTACGTTGATTAAGTTGGTGCTGACTAATTAAAATAACCATAGGAGTAAACGAGTCAGGCAGCCAGTACTTGACTAATATCATTGCAGAATTGTTTCCGGCAAAGCCAAGTGGAACGTCGCGCCTAAGGAAACTGGTCTCCAATAACGGATGTGCTGAAGACGAATTCCTACACATTTTTTTCGAAAAAATATATCTATTTATAAATAAAGGTCGAATTCGCATTTACTATCCTACGTAGCGGCTGTTTTTTAAAGTCCCTATAAAGCTTATCTTTTTAAAGTTCCAGATGAAAAGTAGAACCTATTAATATTAATAATTCTCGAAAATAAAACCCTTTCTCGCCGTTCCTGTTACATTTTTTAGACTTGATCATGAAGCGTGCAATGATGACGTAGCAGGAGGCATATGACGTAGCACGAGGCATGAAGCAGAGATAATCTTTTTTATCTCAAACAATTCAATTCTTGCTACAATAGTCACATTGTTATAACTTTAATCAATGAATTATTCCTTTCTAGCAGAAAAGAATGTTTTATACAAAAACCACATAACTGACTGCTGCTACGTCACAGGTTACCAGTCCCCGGCCTGCTCGGATAAAATTTACATTCCGAACTTTTTATGATTAAAAAGCATATTTAGACGTGGAAATTGTCTTTGGTTATTTGAATTTTGAGTTCACAGATGACAACGTACAGTTTCAATCCAAAAAGTAAAGAAATAAGCTTGATAGGGACTTTAAGAGACACACCAGGCGTCAATCAAGCGAGCCGCCATATTGGAAGCGTGCAGGGCCAAGAAAATAATCTCACAACTTCCTGGTCGTGTTCCCTGACAGTTATATTTTTTGACAAAATGTCGTTTCCTTAAAATAACTTGAAATTGTCTCCTGTTCCACGAAAATATCATGACAGCACTCTTTGTTCCCCTAAAATAACTTGATAGTATCCCCTGCACCCTGAAAACAACAGGTTCTCATGTTCCTTGACAATTTCTTGACAAGATGTTATTCCCTGAAGACAGTTTGAAACTAACTCCTGTTCCCCAAAATAACTTAATAGAAGTCCCTGTTCCCTAAACATTCTCGCAGCGTCTTCTGTTCCCTGACAATTTCTTGACATAATGTTGTTCCCTGGAAATCGATTTAAATTCATACCTCCTGTTCCACAAAAATGACAGTATCCTTTAGTTCCCTGAAAATATTTTGATAGTATCTTTTATTCTTCGAAAAGAACTTGCTAGCAATCCCCTGGTCCCTGAAAATAACCACACAGCTTCTCGTGTTCCCTGACAGTTTATTGAAAAAAAGTTGTTTTCTGAAAATTGTTTGAAATTGTCTCCCGGTTCCACGAAAATAACTCGAGAGTATTCTTTTCCCCGAGAATAACATGATAGTATCTCCTGTTCCCCGAAATTAACTTGATAGTATCCCCTGAACACAACCTCACACCTTCTCTTTCCCTGACATTTCATTGAAAAAAGCTGTTTCCTGAAGTTTGAATTTGTCTCCTGTTCCACGAAAATAAGTTGATAGTATTCTATTTCCTAAAAATAACTTGCCTGTTCCCCGAAATTAACTTAATATCCCCTGAAAATCTCTTGATAGTATTCTTTGTTCCCCAAAATTTGATAGTATCGATTAATTCCCGAAAATACTTTGACAGTATCCTCTGCTCCCCGAAAATATTGGCGGTATCCTTTGTTCCCCGAAGATAACTCAAGGAAACAAAACGCGATTTGTTGTAAGCTACTTACAATTAATTTTTGAAAAACAAAACGCACGGATGTCGTCTTCTATTTTGCCACTGGTGTGAAGTATCAGGCATCTTTTCGGCCTAACCCCTCCCCTTCCCCCCTCCCCCCCCCCCCAAGATGGCTGCCGGTCTTTCTCGCTGCCCTTTCAGGGGGTTGGGCCGAGATGACAGACTACGATGCCGTGAATGCGTACAAACTGCCTGGTATCTGTCGACTGCGTACGTGTTTGAGCCTGTCCTGAATTCTAACACGCACAAAACTGTCCTGATATCTACCTACCGCGCACGCGTACAAACCTTTCCTAATATCTATCTACCGCGCACGTGTACAAAACTGTCCTGATATCTATCCACCGCGCACGCGTACAAACCTGTCCTGATATCTATCTACCACGCACGCGTCCAAACTGTCCCGATATCTATCCACCGCGCACGCGTACAAACCTGTCCTGATATCTATCTACCGCGCACGCGTACAAACCTGTCCTGATATCTATCTACCGCGCACGTGTACAAACCTTTCCCAATATCTATCTACCGCACACTCGTACAAACCTGTCCTGATATCTATCTATCGCGCACAAACCTTTCCCAATATCTATCTACCGCACGCGTACAAACCTGTCCTGATATCTATCTACCGCGCACGTGTACAAACCTTTCCCAATATCTATCTACCGCGCACACGTACAAACCTGTACTGATATATATCTACCGCGCACGCGTACAAACCTGTCCTGATATCTATCTACCGCACACGCGTACAAACTTGTCCTGATATCTATCTACCGCACACGCGTACAAACCTGTCCTGATATCTACCGCGCACGCGTACAAACCTTTCCCAATATCTATCGCGCTTGCGTACAAACCTGTCCTGATATGTATCTACTGATCTAGCAATCAACGAGTTATAACTACAAATGGCTTTATTCTTTTTATAATACACGAAAATCAGAAAATAATGCACAACCATTGCACGATGTTTAAGTTGACAAAAATACCCTCCTTCATGTTTTAAGACTACTTAGAGGCAAATCGCGATAATGAGAAATTTTTATACTCTACCACATATTAAGGCAAATAAGTTATTTTTCTGCTTTTTCTTAACTTTCCTTACTAATTCTATAGAAAACAATTAAAAGTTTGAAGACCTTAGTAAAGTTGTACCAAAGTTTTTATACAAGAGCGAGATATTGCGAGAAAAGTCAATGCAAAATCTCTGTTTACAGAAGAAAACAAAGAGATTGTAATCTACAATTAAAGCAAAAACTATGCCACACAGAAACTTAGTACGTAGTTTTCTTTTATTTACGTAAACCATTAAAAAGTCTTATTCTACGAGAAATCTTCGAAGTTATTCCAAATTAACATAGCTTTCGCCACTCACACTCGCAGTCTACTGAGTTGCAAGCTTACAGAAGATACCAATGCTTTCCATATCGGCTACAAAGAGAATAGGGCAAATAAAGCATTAGCACCGTTTTCAACAATTTTTTGCAAACTTCTCGCTCGCCCTTCTTCCCCAGTTTAGTTTTGTTGGCCCGTTGAAACACTGCTTCAGATCTGATCAAGTTTGAACTTAGCTAACTATAGTTACTTGCACTTAACTTGTCGCTAAGCTCTCCATGGCTAAAAAGTGGTTAACAAAAATTGCTGACTCGCAAATCCGACAAAACCGAACATTTTGGCAAAAGTAAAAACTACGAGTGTTTTGACAAGTTACAAGGATTCTCCAATAGGATTTGCAACTGAAGCCCTGTACTCTTTGGGCGAAACCTTTCACCAAACGCGGCTACACTAGGGCGGGGTTGGAGCACGTGTGGCCGTCAACTGCACGCTGGTCCTTCACTTCCTCTTAACACTGCCCGGTGAAGGCACAGCAGAAGAGCCTGCATGTGAAGACGACGCCCCCTCGTCGCTGTCCTCTTCAGAATCGTCCTAAAACAGAACATGTACTAAGTCAAAATGTCAGCGTTTTTTCTTTTCTAATTCTGGAGGTTGACAACTGTATGTCTACCAATTGGTAGCTTTTGTTTCCATACAGCAACAAAACGAGCTTTCCCCGAATAGAATCAGGTTTCCACTATGAACAGACTATTCCAAAACAAAAACAGTCCAAAATCTTTTACACAGCTAAGTATTTTACTAACATCTTTCTGGCGTTTGCATTACTATTTAATTAACAGAACACGGAAAATTTAGTTTTAATGAAAAGAAAAACTACATTAACGTGACTGCTCTAGTTTTTCTAATTCCGTTGAATGTTAAAGGAGTAATGTCCCGTTGTGGGAGACTAAGTTCGAGTCTAATTCAAATTTGTTTGATATTAACTGAAACAAACAAGCGTACGAGAGTCGCGTCCGCGAGAAAGATTTACAGTTATAGTTTACAATGCAAATGCACTTCTGAGTTTTTCAACGATTTTCTACAGCACTTGTGGCCGCAAGCCGATATATAGGTTAACTACTTTAGTATCAATACCTTTATTGCTAATATCATTCAGGGTGCGTCCGCTTTTCTCAAAGCAAAATTTATGGACTTTTTAAGGTAAGATTATTGGTTTTTGAGGACCTAAGCCATGGGACATCAACCATCAGAACTGACTTTTTACGGTATTGATTTCCTTGACACAGTTATATATTTATAGGCACGTTTTAGTTGTTTTCATTCACGGACCTGACATTGAAGTCTATAAAACTGCAAAGGTTTGATTTGGCATTTCGTAAGAAGAACTATCACTGTGCACTTTTTATGACAACATAACAGTGTAGTCTTAAAACTCAACAAAGTGTAAGCTAAGTACCTGACTCATGATTCAAACAAAGTGCCAACTTGAGTGGAAAGCAAACACTTAATGACTTTTTACGGACCATGACTGATTTTTGTAAAATTTAAGGACTTTTCACACAAATGTGAAAATTAAGGACTTTGAAGGTTTTTAAGAACCCGGACGAACCCTGATCATTACTATACTAACTTACCTCGTCACTGCTTTCGGCTTTTTCCGAGGGAGGGCACGAGTCACCTTCGTTATCGCTCGGCTCCAATCGGATTCTTGGTGGTCGGCCACGGCGCTTCTTTTTTCCCTTAGGAAGGAGAACAGAGTTTCGAATAAATTTAGGATCACAAGTTGCCAAACTTGCCATATTAGAATGGAAATGATCAAAGCAGGCTCTAACACCAAGCTCTATCAGCTAGAACAGCGTGATATCACACTCTTTGTTCTCGAACTTGATTTTGTTGATGGAACTGAAAGGCGATTACTTGTTAAGTCTGCAGTCAACTGCCAATTCGAAGAGAAGAGGGGCGAAAGGTCCCTATTTAACGAGGGTAGGGTCAACCGAATTGCTTACTCGATAGAAAGAGGGAACATGATTTTGTAGTTAATGGGGAAACTGTAAACTGCTTATTCCATGAATAGAGGGGTGAGGATTCCCCATTTAATGATGGGATGTTCAACTGCTTGTTTGATGGAAAGACCATTCCCTATTTAATGAGGGAATGATAAACTACTTAACCGATGGAAAGTGCATTCCCTTTTTATAAGGGAATGATAAACTGCTTATTCGATGGAAAAAGCATTCCCTATTTAATGAGGGAATGATAAACTGATTACTAGATGAGTTGAGGGGAGAGAATTCCCCCCTTTAATGGCGAGACGGTAAACTGCTTATTCAATGGGAAGAAGAGGGGTTAGGATTCCCTATTTAATGAAGGGATGGTCAGCTGCTAATCGACTGAGAAGGAGGGGAAGGTATTCCTTATTTAAATAAGGTAACTCACTGCTGAACTTACGGTTTCCTGTTTTGCCTTTTCCACTGACTGCTTCCCGAGTTTGATACGCATCTTAAGCGATGCATGGCTTCCACCACCTACAGTGTAAAAAACATGGAGGAGAAGAGACGATTGCAATGAGCTAATTGTTTTTAAGAGGCCGTGTCGTGTACAATTTAAACATGCAGTCAGAAATGGACATCTAAAAAAGCAATTCCTTAAGTTACCGTCTAAAGCACTGAAAGTAGGTTAAGAGCAAATTAACACAAACGATGGCACTGCAATCGTCGCGACGTAAGTCTCTTTCAAAAGTTAAACGGTAGTTTTTTGCAGAACCCTTGTAGAGAAAACAATTAAAGCTTATATTTCGATTATTTGGACGCTAAAGAAACAGTTATAAAGTATGGGCTCTAGTTGGGAGAATTTACCAGTACAACTGGAACTGAATGGGTTAATGGATTGAGCCCCGGGGTCCAGTTTTCGAAAGGGGGGATAACTTTAACCCTGGGTTAAGCCAAAACTCTGGCAGAGGTTTCTTGTCTAAGGAAAGGTTAAAGGTTCTTATTAAATACTGTTTAGGTTTTCTACGGAAAAAAACTTTTCAATTCCAAATTTACAGCTTAAATCAGTCTATGTAAAAGCCGATTTGCAATTGTCTTGGAAAAAATGGCGGACACCCGGCAAACTGCGCTATTTATTGAATATTATAGCAATTGTCTTGTCACAAAAAAAACGTGGACAACATGTAAAATGTATGTGGGTTAAGGTATGGTTGAAGCGAAGAACAGATCAGGGTTTTGTAACAGCTTAGACTTGGAGACCGAGAAAGCTACTGAAGATATAACTATTTGCATGGACACAACAACTTTCGAAGTTGGTCAGAAGTTGAAAGAAAAGCATTTGCTACAGACCTCACCATTCAGACAATTTTGTTGCAAAAACGCCAAAGTTGCATAAAACTTTAAAACATGTTTCAAATATCTACAACTTTTTAAAGTTGCATGCAGTAGTTTTAGGCTTGAATTACACGAAACAATTCGTGTTGTATGTATGGCGTAAGCGAGCTAGTTGCACAAAACAGTTGTAAGCGAAAGTTGAACCGTGTAAATCGGCCTTAAGGCTGGAAACATGAACGTAGGTTAAAAATTTGACCCTTGATTAGTGTTGATCGGCCTTTGAACAACTGGGCCCACGTATCAGAACAAAGTAGTTGGTATAATCCAGTCTAATCGTCCAGGTAAGTGTGCAGCCCAAAGGACTGTCGTCTGTGGCAGCGAAAGGCCCTGTCATTCAACAGTTTCTGTGGAACTCATCATCAATCAAGTTAGAATCATGATAAGAAATACTTTACTCTGATGAATTCTACAAGGACTGTCGTCATGGACCACTGTCCTTCGTGACTATAATTAGCAGATTGCTCGAACTTTATAACTACAGTGATCTATTCTACATAAAGGAACTCATTAAATACTGCAAACGAACCGTCTGCGTCGGAGCCGACTGATTGTCCATCATCTAAGTCTCCATCTCCACCCTATGAACAACAAGAAAGGAATCTGTCAAAGCCTACACTTTTTACTTCACCATTTTTCTGCCGAGTTTCAATATCTTATTTTTCCTTACACCATATGAGTAAAGAATGGTATATGGTTAAAAGAATCAAACGGTTGATCTGACAAGGCAACTTGTTGAAGATAACAAGCAAACCATTTGTTCGTAATCTCAGCATTTATAAACTTTTTTGCACACCAGCTAGAGCTTTTTATGATGAATACTTTCTATTTTATAAACGTGGTGTTTGTTTGGCACTATTTTCTTGGTGGTATCAAATGTTTACATGGATTTTTCAATGATTTTATATTATCATCATAAAAAGAAATCTTTCTCTAAAGGAAACTGATGCAAAGGAAGAACTACTCGAGATAGCGGATAGTTAAGGTGATCTGCCGCTTTTCATCACAGGATTCTTGTCTCTTGCACCAGAGGTTTTCATGGTGAACGAACAGACACGCCACAAATTACCACGTTTGCAATGTCGACATTAAACCCCAACTTACCTCGTCTCCACTGACTTCTTTATCGCTCTCCACTTCCTGACTGTGAGAGGGTGTGTCAAGTTCACCGCCCTTTCTTAATTGGTCACACACATGTAGAAACAGTGACTGCAACATACAAAGGTACAACTCTTAAATGGATGCGTGGATCATTCTGTTTCCAGTTAGTTGAAAATGCCCAAACCAATGGGTGCAATGGTATCTAGCTTTACAAGATCCTTTCATAGTTCCTGAAAAGATAACCCGGCCTTTACTTGGTAGCCTAAGTAGCGAGCGTTTCCTTTGAGTTTTGGCGAGACTTTCTCTACGTCGCGCGAAAATTGGGGCGAGAGAAAAAAACGAAAGGATGGGGTGGGGGAGGGGGGAGAAGGAAACGCATGCAGACATTCCTTTTAAGTTTGGAAACCGCCTGTTTGCCAGCGAACGGGGCTCGTGATTGGTGCGGTTCCGGTCCGGCTAATTACAAATGCCAATTAAAGCAACTTCTTATCTCGATTCACAATTTGAAAAGTTTCAAGCCGAGGGAAGGAAAAGGTTAAAGCTCTAAATTGCTCTTTCGCTTAATCCCAAACAGTTCAGTTTAAAATATCAACTTCAAAGCACTTCAATTAGTGAGAATCCAGTGGTTTGAGACTGGTTTTGGATCAAATAACATAACAGTTACATTTTGATTTAAAAACTAACAGAGTCTTGTTCAAAATGCCGAATGGCAATCAAACTGCAAGCCTAACAAAGAAAGGTTTCTTCGCCAAAATGAACAGAGACATAAATTGAGAACAACGAAGGCGGCTTAAATAGCTGAATTGTGAACAAGCGAAAGAACTCTACAGAAATAAACAAGAAAGATCATTGGTTAAACCTCAAAGAAAATAATGAAACCGAAGGAGCTTTAAAACAATCGCAGTGGCTATTCATACGAAACCGACGAAAGTTTCGGCTTTTTACAATTTGCATTAAATTTACATACAGTTTAAAATTCTTATTACTATAGATATGTTCAGGAACATCAAGCGATTCAATAAAGTGTCCGAATTTATAATAGTGAGCTCTCGTTATGTTTCAGTGCCCTATATAGCGACAAAATCTCCACACTTGAGAAATCGGATTGGAAGCAGAATTTAATGAAGATAAATATATATGTATTGCATTTTGATGAAAAAGGCAAAGAGCCGAAACTTCCGTACGTATAGAAAACAGAGGTCGGGAACTATATCTGAAACTTCCGTACGAATAGAAAATAGAAGTCGGGATATCCCGACTTCTAATTTCTATTCATACGGAAGTTTTGGCTTTTTGCCTTTTTCTGCAAAATGCAATACATATATATTTATTTTCATTAAATTCTGCTCAAATCCGATTTGTGAACTGCTTTGATGTTCGTATGAATAGAACGCGAGTGGCTTATTCGTACGGAATGATACTTAAGATTCTCCAACTCCTGATCTGAATGAATCTGCTTTCTGATTTTCCTTAGAATTTTATTATCACAACAAGCGTACAATAACCAAAACTTTACACACTGACAAGAAAAAGAATTATATTCGATTTCACGCGTCCTCGGAAATTTTTCGAGTGCCGCAGATTTTGTCGCTGTATATAAAAGCTCATTTCAAATCATATATATAATCAAGCGGCTCAAGAACGTTGCATCAAACCATTCACATGTATTTTCCTTAAACCTCAACTGTTTCTTGTAGACGTAAAGATCAATTAAAGACAAAATTACTTCTATCTCAAATTATGTGTTTATCATATGAAATTACGAGTAAAAACTTGGCAAAGTAAGTGCACTAAGTTTGTTTAAAATCCGGCACGTGTGCACAATGACTTGGGGTCAATACTTTCGCCCAAGTCCGTTAAAGAGGTGAAAGAACAACAATTTACTTACAAAAAAAGGAGAGAAAGGGTTCTACAAGTCAATCTCCACCTTGATCCATAACAAATCTAAGGAACTTTGAAATGCCTCTTCATGAATTGGCGGATAGATTTGTTGTTCAAACGATTACTCTTTACGGTGTGTTATCGACTTTCAAAAACATAAACTTGATATTTGTCGGGACTTGCAGAACTTAAAAATGTTTTACCTGCAACTTGATGGAGTCTTCATAAATCTAAAAAAAGGAAACAAAACAACTTCAAGTTCAACCAACACTTGCTAGATTAAGAACTACCTAAAAGGAAGAAAATGCTAGCCAACATAACGAACTGACACTTAACCCGTTTACCCTAAAAATGTTAAATGATAAGTTCGAAATTTGTAATATTTCTATGGTTTTGGATTTATTTCGTAATTCATCTTCCAGAGTTTTTTGTGGACAACAAAGTTCCATCTTTTCAGCACCAACCAGCTTTTTTCTATTGTTACTGTAAAGAGAACTTAGGTGTTGCTTTAGGAGTGAATGGATCAATGTTACGTTCAGCGTTTGGCGTTTCTCTCGGACGCAAGATTTGTAACCATGATTTTCACTCATGTTTTGGGTTCCTAAATTTACATTGAATCTTTCAAAAAAAATGCTTTGGCATTGCATATTTACAATGGCTTCCATTTATAAACATGCTTGAGAATAAGAAAAGGCTGCAATGGAATCTTCCATGTTACATACATATTTCGGGATTAGAAACTAGTGATGGAGATTTCCATGTAAGGTATAAGTCTAGACACTAGAAACTAGCAGTGGAATCTTCCACGTTAGATACATGTTTGGGCACTAGAAACTAGCAATGGAACCTTCGAAGTTACATACAAGCCTGGGTACTAGATATGGAAAAACTTCCATGTTACAAATATGCCTATAAACTAGATACTAGCAATGGAATCTTCCATGTTACATACCTAGCTGGGCACTACATACTAGCAAGTGAATCTTCCAATTTGCATACATAGCTGGTCACTAGATACTAGCAAAATTACAATGGAGCCTTTTATGTTACATACACGGCGGAGTAATACAAACTTACAATTAAACTTTTTTGAAAAATGTCTAATGATAAAAAAAATTGCAACAAGAGCTCCCTTCTTAATAAACGTCCGGACCATCTGAAAGTTAAAGCGGAGCCTGTCCAAAATAGATTGGTTCGGCGTTAAAAACTTACAATTGAGCCTTCCATGTTATACGTCTGAGCGTTTCTGCACATCAAGATAAAATCTTCTTCCAGATCATGCAAACTTCTGTAACGATGAGAATTGATTCTTTCCTACAGAAACGAATTGGTTTTGTTTTAGGCACAAACGAACGGTAAAATTTTCATTCAAATGTTTGCTTTAAGATTTTACAAACCTCAAGATAAGATTTATCACCCAAGCAAGGTCTGAATACGAACCCGTATCTTCCTGATGTCCATTGGCTGCCTGATGATCTGATAATAATCTGGAAGCTCTTTGCGAGTCGGCAACACCATGAAAATTTCAGCCAAGTTTCTTCCATTTCTGTTGAAAAGGTATAACACCAATTTTTATTTGTACCCTCCATATGATATATTAACAAAAAATGTTCTAAAACATACTATTAAGATTCAAAGGGTACTGGTTCCCTGGAATAGCTAAAGGGCGAAAGTGGTGACTGAAAACGATATGCACTGGGAAGATATACTTTCAATATCTTACACTAAGTAAGTGTGCACGTAGAAAAATTCTTGTAACTATGTTTAGCAATAAACTTTGCTGCTCCAGACGAAACAAACTAATATAAAATATAAGCAATTTAATGTTTATTAAAGAGAATCTACACTCCAAAATGTTTTTATCTGTTTTAAAAACATCCATTTGGAATCCCAAAATGTACTTGCACAATTTTTTATTAATATTTTGCAAAAAAGAGTATAACACTAGTCAATCCCATGGAGGCCACCATTTTGCACTATAGTCTGACGTCACAACGTCAAACTGTCAAAAAACCAGCTCTATTGCCTTGTTCGAACTGTTTAATAATAAATACTTACATTTTTCGTAAATTCAGCCAGAAGAATAAAATTATGTTACTTTTTAAAGCAACTTAACAAAAAGCTTAAAATTCTTCAACAATAAACTGCAATTTGATGTTCTGATGTCACGGATTAGATCACGAGCACGAAGATGGCGACTCCCTTAACGTTCACGTCGTGTAAACTATCTTTAACGATACGGCGATGAGATGCCCTAACCATTACTTTTTCTGGACTCCTAAGCAGATCGCCTTAAACATTGAAGAAATAGTTCTGGAGTGCAGAAGGCCCTCTAAGGAGAAAATAAATAATCTATGAGTAAACTAACACATATGGCTTCATGTACATGCGCAGTAAGAGTACTTACTCGTCGACGTATCTGACGATATGCTTGATCACCTTTTTCATCTGCTTTGTTAGCTCTGGTGGATTAGGTGCGAGTTTTACTAAAGATTGAAAAACACGGATTACTATCACCAGCAGAGGAACTAACAACAGCAAAACCAACTAGCTCTAACAAGTTGTCCCCGTCTGGAAAATAATCAGCAACGCCAATGTAGCAAATTATTTAAAAAGATTCAAAGCTCGGACGGTAAGCTGGCCTATCTCATCCCCCAGACCAGAGCTCGTGTGCATGACCGGCACTTGCGCGACAGTAATAAGCTTTCCGGCTTTAAGTGTAATACTGAGAGTTTTAAACATAGATTTTTCCCTTCAATTACAAGTTATATAAATAAAGCTTAGAATGTATCTCATTATTACTCTGCATTTTGTTATCTTTAAACTTTATTACATTGATGTAAATCGGCTCAGTGCCCCGGTTATTTTTTCAGAGGTGTAAATAATATAACCTTTTATTGATATTTGTAAAATATAGAGTATTTCACGATCAGCGCAATTTTATATTATTTTTATACTACAAAAATATATATCAAGACAGTACAATACCAATACAATACAATGAAACTCGAAAAATAAACACAGACGAATAGTAAAGTCGATCACCAATTCTGGCCTCAATTCAAGAATGAAAACAAGGCAGTTCTTTATTTAACAAAAAAACTTCATTGTAAAATAGTTTGTTTGTGCAGTTAACCAACCTGCTGGAGGTCTACCTCGCTTCTTCTTTATCTGAGAAACAAACACAGCCGTAAGAAAACACTCATGCACCATTCACACTTTACCTTCTTTTCAACAGATATTCTTAAAAACATAATTTAGCTGTAGACTACAATTTTTGGTCAAATATCAAATATCCTTGAGCTACGCCTAATAGAACAAGTGTTTTATTGGTAAATGATCCATGCTCTTTGTGAAACAAGTTTTGAAGAATTTTGCTTTTTGTGAGTTTAGTGTTTGCTCTTTCAATTCAATTTATATTTTCTTACCAACTTTAATCTTATTTTGCTAGGGGGAATGTAGACATACTGCTTCTGTAATGTACCCTCCTTATATAGCTTCTGTAATTTCTTATTCCTTTTATATAACAACTATGCTTACAGATAACTAAATTTTATTGTTGTTTTTTTTCTTCCTAGTTTTTTTTTCTGTACTCCAAAAGGAACTACAAACTTTTAAAAAATTTAAGTACTCTTTGTAACATACTACATTACAA
>JANVCF010067782.1:0-12924 GCA_025388745.1 Hydrozoanthus gracilis
ATCTATTCCAGCCATACAATTCTGCCACCAATTTACTCACCTGTCTCATGAAGAATGTTTGTCCAAATATTTTCCAGTCATACAATTCTGCCACCAGTTTACTCACCTGTCCCATGAAAAGGGTTTGTCCAGATGTGTTCCAGTCAAACAACTCTTCCACCAGTTTACTCACCTGTCCCATGAAGAGGGTTTGTCCAGATGTGTTCCAGTCATACAACTCTGCCACCAATTTCAACTGCTGCAACGCTTCCGTGCTTTCGAACTCAAACAATTTCTGTAGTTTTGGAATGCTTTTCTTCCTGGGCTTCTACGAAACAGAATACAGCTAGTGTTCGCATAAATAATGACCATTTGACCATGAGTTATTAATTTCAAAACAGAAGTTAAATCGTTTTTCAGATCAACTAGATGTTTGCTTGAAGCATTCTTTTTCTTTTATATTAATAATTGTAAAACTGGAATTGTAGTTTGGCTTTCGAAATTCTCATACCACTGCTGGCCCGTAGGGAGTTAACCAAAGTTCTCTATTTAAAGACACTATCGAGTATTCAAAAGATTGAATATCATCCACATTTTAAAGTTGATTTTAATTGATTGCCTACATTTCAGTCTCATTTTCAAAATTTCTCGGGGGGGCATACTTCTTGACCGCCCTAAAACCTCGCCCTTTGATCGAGGCTCGTCTGGTCCGTCTTTTCACCGCATCCTCTCGCAAAACATCCTGACTAGGTGCCTGTACTATACTGAAAAACTTAATTCTGACCTATACGCATTAGCCGTTGATGTATGCTCTGGTATCACGAAGAATATGGTGAGAATTTCAAAAATGAAATAATCCCACGATTTAAAAAAAAATTAGCAATTTGTGATAAAAGGTTTTCTGTAACTTTGCGTCTTACTTTCCTGTGCGGCAAGTTTTATCTCTAACCAAAAGCATCAGGCCAAAGTTCTTACTTTGAAATTTTTTTCTTCCTCTTCATCGTGTTTTAGCAGCACAACGTTGGAGTCTTTCGGCACCTCGTTTGGTCGGTGGTGATGGGCGCGGTTTTCCTTGGTCAAGTGTTCCCCAATCAAGTTCAGCCGAACATACGGGTCATTCGAATGTAAGCCACATAGCGCTTTCACGACAAGATCCCTTGAACCGTACAATACGCTAGTTAAAATTAACTCATCACAGAAACCAATAACATGTGTTATAAACACGAACATTATCTAAGTTTATACGTGCGTATAAGTCATCTACTTGTTAGCGCAGCCTAGAAATGGTAGTGGATCACTGCCGGTGGAACTGAGGTCAATCGACTTCTTGTAAGGTCAGGTTGCTTTCTCAGCCAATGGTCAATGATAGTATTATGTTGAAAAATTTTCTCACTCACCAGGAGGAGAAGTGGAATGCAACGCGAATTTAACTTCAACTGAAAAAAGTGTATTAAATTAGCAATGTGCTTATACCAGCTAAACACGATGTTAATTAAGATACGTTGACCCAACTTTAAAAATAAAGCAATTAAATATATCTAACTGAATAAAAGTTTGAACTTCAGCAGGCAGTAAGTAAGTCAGTAAACAGTAGGCAAGCGAGACTGGGTACTGTGATTGTTAGAAGTTGTGTGCATGTGTGTTATCAACTTTGATGTTAAGTCTTTACGGGCATTTTAACCACAGCGACTACAGGCGGATGGCGTTTATGCTCAGCTTATCTGACCGTTCATCTGTTGAACCAACTAACCTTGCCTCTAGTATTCGTACTTTGATCTTCTTCAAATCCCCCTGAATTGGCAAAAAACCATCGTTAGATCTCTACGGTAGCTACAACGTTAACAAAGAGCAGTTAAATCATATACTCGTTTAACACCCAACTACTACAAGGCCGGAGGCGGTTTAGATTTTGATTTAGCATATAAACATTTTAAACAACAGCTTGCTTAGATGTATCTGAATTCTGCCTGCCGTGTTCTACTACTTCAAAAGAGAGCCATCGCAAATACTTGTTAAGGAAAGGGCGGAGGGGGGAAACTAAAGAGAAATTGTTCTCTATCTAAACAATTGAGAAACCCTACTTGAAAAACAAAGAGATCCACCTTTTAGTATCTCCAAAATTTTCGATCCACCCCGCAAAAGAGCAACACAATTAACGTATACTGCCTGCTGTATGTCACCATAATTTTGTTATCACAATTAACTGTGTCAAAAATCATCATCATTTTTCCGAAAGCTATCGACGACAACATCAGACTAGACTAAACACCTGATAAAAATGATCTAAGATAGGAAAGCAATGGTGTACCAACCTTTTCGTGGAGTGATACTTCCATACAGAGTTCACCCTGGATTTCGGATTCGTTGTACGCCGGGCACAGAGGGAACCATTTATCCACTCCCTTGCGGGAGTGGGAGAGGATTTCTCTGTCAAAGGTAACCTTCCCTATCCGGTCGTCTTCCCTACGTAACGGAATAGACACATGGATTTACGTTCTTTCCTTTTGATTGTGCCTCTCTTTATCGAAAATCCTTAATTAATTGTAAAGTGATACCAAAGCTATTTTTGTCATTCGTGTTTTATAGTTCTACCATGAAGTGTTTTTCCAACACTGGCACTTCTATTCGACAGTAAATGGAAAAACTTACTTAACTCCGTGAAATTAGCTTTTAAAGAGTGCATTCATGATCAGTGCGAATAAAATTCAAAACAAACGATTGAGATTTATGGCGTCACATGTTCTGAAAGGACTTCAAGCTGCTCTGTACTAGTGTTTGCAGCGCACTAGTGAGTTTTTTGCTCAAACAGTGTGCCATCAGCCACTCAAACTTCGCAGCGATCATGTGAATTTGACTGGGAAAGCTAGTGAGATTGATCTCCAGCCTTTCAAATAACGTCACCTATATCTAATGAGCTTAAAAATTATTCGCAGCTTTGGTGCTAAAACAGACATTTTGTCTTCGTAAACATTCCGCGAAACTTATTTCAAACTCCGGTATAGCAAGTGTCTAAACAGAAATCATCCGGGTCAAACTTCCACTGCAGTAACACTTTAAAAAGAACCGACTTGAAATACTTAGGGTCGATTCAGTGAACGCTCACCAATCATTAAGCTTCTCGGGCAAGGTTTTTGGAATGCCGAGTTGGGTTTTCCCGTTTGCATGCAAGAGCTAAAACGAGCAAGCTCATCGGTGTGAATTATCAAGGAAAACAGGAGAACGTATAAAGTGAGAAGGTTTGGCTTACCCTATGGTATCTTCGTCGTACACATAAATCGACAAGTTTGTGAACCCCCCTGGCAGAAACATTGTGTACTCCTCCCCCCAGAATGGCTCCAGATCCCGGTAAACTGTGGCAGTTCTGAAACAAAAAACAGAAGAGTTGAAAATAAACAACGTTTCAGTTGTAGGTAGAGTCTCTTGCTTGAATTCTCTGTCTTCTTGTTCTCGGTCGGATTATTTTGGGCTGTATTAGGGGGGGGGCAGCCGAATAGCTGCCTCGTGTCACGAAAATAAGCAAATTTTCAGCAGTTTATGCATAGGCTGCCCAAGCTTACAACATGACAATAATACTTTGATTCAAAATCAAATAACGTATTGTCTTGTTTTGCTGACCCGGTCGATCGAAGCTGTCTAAATACTTTGTATGGAAGGAGAAGAATATTTCGATAAATGTGCAAATAAAGTACACGTACCTTCCGATGACATAATTATTTTCTCCTGTGTGCATTTTGAGCGCAGTCAGAGGAGTTTTAGGGCGAAAGAAGAGCGAAGAAAACTCGGAAGAAGCGGAGAGGTAAAAGGATTGTTCCGAATTTTTCTTCGCTCGCCCTAAAACTCCTCTGATCGCGCTCAAAACGCACACAAAATAAGCCTCCGAGCAATGGTTAAATTTAAACATAAGTCATAACGTTGATGTCTTATTGCAATATTGGCGGCATTAACGGTTGCCGTTGAACATCAGTATTAATAATAGAAAAGTAAAAAAAATCAGTAATAAATAGAGGTTGTAACGGCAGAAAATTTAGTTTTCAAAACGTAAATTTTTCAACCGTGAAACTCAAGATAAGAATCCTATTAAAATCATCACAGATTTGGAAGGCCCCTTTTAAAAGAACAAAAAAGGGCTAATCTTTCTTTTGCTCAGCACAGCACAGAAAGAGTTCGATCCGCGAATCAGATCGAATTATTTAGATTTTCCGAAAATGTGAAAAAACTAAGCTTTTCATCTTCGTTACAAAGAAAAAAAATGGGTACGTTTGAGTTACGTTGGGCTAAATGTAAAACGTTTTCGGGTCACTGGCTAATGAGATGAATTAATGTCCCACGGAGCCCGTATGCTAGCTTTTAAGTTTAACTAATTCTGCTTTGAGAGTTGAATTAGCCTTTTCTTTCTTTAAGCAAAGCTTAAAAATTCTTTCTTAATTCAAGTAAATACAAGAATAAGAGGTATAAGAAAAACGATTCTAAGGGTATTTCGAGAAGAAACGACGTTTTTGATAACGCCACATCGGCTATCAGACAAAACGTCGATAAAGAGAGCTAATTATAGTCGTCACAGCTGAAAGGTTATGAGTATCAATTAGCGAGAAAGTTTCGTGACGTGCGAGCTATTTCAAGTGATCATCAATTACCTATTCAAATTTCACAACACATACCATAAGCTACCCGTGGCGTAATATTGTTCTTTTTCAATCGTTTAAGTAGTCACAGGAAAGGAATATGTTTCCTTGTATCACGCACTCTTTAAAGACAACAATTTTTTTTGGCCGACAAGATTAGGATGACTAACGCAACCTCAAGTTTTAATTTCGATCCCTTTGGCAATTTCTACGCACTATAATTACCAGTGGCGACAACCTATTCGAAAGCAGTTTACATGATAGAATGGGAAGATTAAATTAGCCAAACAAATGTTTTGTTCGCTTGATAAATAGTAAAGGCATTTTCAACCGTCGAATATCGGATTGTTTCTGGACAAATAAACACAGAAAGTATATTTAAACACAAGTAGTAAGTTTTGTTCTAATCTAATCTTGCCTTAAATGTGTCTGTTTCTATAATCAAAATAATCAAAACGAAAGCTACTTCTGTCTGACATTCGGTCATGGGGTGATTGCAGCGAAGTAGAGTTCGACAAAACGAAACTTAAATCTTAAAAGCAACTCTTTTGCTAGTTTCCTGTCAATTTAAATTCAATACAGTGTTTTTCTACTCAACAACTCACCTTGCAACAGTGTCATTGTCCACTTTAACCACACAGTATGGATCGCTCTTTCCCGAGCTGTCAGTTAATGAAGAGTTAAATAGATGTCAGCCACAACTAGAGAATCGATCATTTCAATTCATTTAGATCTAGACTCTGTGTGGTTCGTGGTGACACCTGAACATTACTTACTTTTTCAACTCCTAAGTATTTTGCAAAATTAGTTTCACTTATTCTTAGCCTTTTACTTACATATCTCTCCCCGGTAAGTTTTTCGCTTCACCAATGCGTAGATAAATCGAAGTGTTTTTGGACATGTCGAAATGAATTATTTGATTTCAAGCTAGGCGCTTGTTCCGCAAGTGAGGAAATGATCAGCGCATCCTTTTGGTGGTTTGAACTGGCTAACCGTAGAAAAATTGGAGAGATTACAGTTGGCTTTTTAGATGAAAGCTGCAACTGAGTGGCATTTATGACCAAATTCGCGTTCGATCAGTGCTGTCGACTGAGAAACTGAAAGCGTTCGTGCTTTGCTATTTTGGAAGCAGAACAAACAGAAAAAATTACTTCCTTTGTTATAAAGTAGTCTGCCTGAAACAACGTCCTGTGATTGGCCCGTGCGAACAAAAGCCTCCTTAAAGCTTAATTTTGGCTGATCGTTCGAATGGCGATCCACTACTGTGCCACACGTACGTACACTTCGCTAAAAGCAACGCGCCTTTGTGCTAAAGCAAATATATTTTGACCCCGTGTCTTGGTCTTCTCACAGTCGGCTTGAAAAGACATTGCTAAGCTGCGAATCTACACGAATAAATGTTTTTTTGTTTTCCAAGACTCGCCAAATTTGCTCAGTTTATTAGGCAGATTTTATGAGATTTGACTTTGTATTCGATCCCAGCTGTGCTTGATACAGCAGATGTTGCTCAAAGGCCCAGGAGATCTTGAACCTGGCAGACATGATGCAGATTGTAACAGTTGTCCCTAAAACCAATTTGATGAAAGGCAACGTGTCGGGAATTACGGCTATAATAACGTCACATGTTACGTCTATCCAGTTTATTTTCGGATGACGAGCGTCTCTTAGCATGTGACCATGGCATCAAATCTCCTAAGAGGATTTATCAGGAAATACCTTGCGGAAACCAAACATTTCTCTCTTTTCTGCACTATTCTGAGTGTAGCTTGGATTCTCTCTTAAGCTAAATTTGATGGCAGTTTATTGGCTGTACATGTCAGTTACGTATTTCTGAGCTAGAGATCTGATTATGGAGAAACACACTTTTTTATAAGAACAACTTTATAAAAACAACGAAGCTCAGATTGGCCAAACTGAAAACTTAAGAACAATTTAAAGTGCAACTAATCTCGCCTGTTATACTTAACCATGTTGAGGTGTTTCATTTTCTTAGTGGTTCTGTGAAAAAATTTTTTAATTTGCTCAAATCGTTAATTTTTTATGTTTTTTCGAAAACGCTAGTTTTACGTTAAAATATCCGCGATATTGGTTCACGACCGAGCCGTACAGAGGCATGAGTACTAGACAACATGACGTCATTCAAGGAGTACTTCGGACGTGACTCTCACTAAATTGCGAAATTGTACAATTGTACTATTGCCTAAGCGTACAATAGTTTTTTTGGAGAGTTGCAATTTAAATAGTGTGCAAGTTCAGTGACCCGAAAAGTTTGTTTTGAGTATGCCAGAAACGTGCGTAGTTGCAGAGTGCAGCAATGTTAGGGACCTTTGCAATGGAATAAGTTTGCATACAATTCCATCTTTTGGAGACACGCGCCCAGAAGCAAAACGGAGGAGAAAGCGCTGGATTAACTGGATTCAATTGCATCATGCAAAGTGGGATCCAACCCGGTTCTCACAAGCCCGAGGCTCGGGCTTGGCTAACTGAACAATACAGAGTGAATTTAAGAAATGATTCGCAGTTTATAACCACCGGAAATCGTCTCGAGAAAATGGCTTAGCGAATCCGTGCGTGATAAGTCCCCGGGATGAATTGATCAAATTCGTTTCCAAACCACGAACAGCAATACTTTAGACATAGTTTTTCTTTGTATTTAAACATTCAAACACATTCATAAACAAACACAATTTAAGAACAAGTTGCCGAGAAGCTAATAAAACAATCAGCCAGGCTAAAATTGAACTTCTTGAACACCACACCATACGTTCACACTTTCATGAAAATATATCAGTTCCCTTTTCATCGCACACCAATAGGTAAAAGAACAAACAATCATAGTTACGAACTGGTTAGTAAACCATTAATTGTTGTACGTCTTTACTCGCCCTTTCATTTTGTTTTCTGGTCTTGACCCTGCACAGAACATGCAGAAAACACAAAAGCTTTTGAAATGCAAACCAACAAATAGCCAGTCAAAATATTCTCAAACAAAGAATGGGCAGGGTCATGGCTCGTTCAATCTAAAATAAAGCATCTTTGTACATTCTTGTATTTCCCTTTTGAGCTTTGCCGGCTTTCTTAACCAGTCCGTATATTAACTATGCAACAATGAAGCACGTATAACTTAGCGCCGTTTTATTATTTCTGGCAACTTTAATATCCACTGTATGGAAATATCCGAGAAAATAAGAACAGATTAAGAACCTTTCGATGCTTTCTGAATCGCTTGAAGTCTAAAGAAAGAGCAGTCACCCTCTTTTCATTAAAAAAAATGCAGTCGCCCTTACTTGCAATCATTGGCTTAATTGCGAAGGACGCAGCTCAACGAGCAACGAGGTCGGACCGCACACTCTAACATCACACAGACAAGGACGACAGACACGTACGCAACTGCTGTCGCTACGCCCTCGGAGCGTGAATTCTTTTTTCCAGCCCACTTCCCACGCTCACGCGCACCATGTTCTGCGCACATGAAAGCGACGTATCGTTCAAGATGAGTGGATACTGGTGTAAAGAAACAGAAAGGTCTGACTTGAAGCAATTTTTTTTATCAGGCGAAGATTTCCAAACGAAAGAAAACATAAACCTAACGCAGAAGAAAAAAATCGGCACTTTGTCTTTGTGATCTGGGAGACTGAATACTTTGTAGTGTTTTCGAGTCATTTCGTTTGAAAAAATGTAATGAAAACTCTGAGTAACCGTGCGTACTGATAGTGTAGCATTCACTTAGGCCGTTCTCATCAAATTTGTAAAATGTTGTCGGTTTCCAAACGCAACTCAAGGTCGTAAACATACAAATTATAGTCGGGCCAAAAACTTAACAAAAATCCGACACACTAACTATGTTTTGCAAAGCCGGGATTAAGGGACCGTTTACATGAACCAACCCGGGCCAGGTCGCCAACCCGGGCCAGGTCGCCAACCCGGGCCAGGTCGCCAACCCGGGTCAGGTCGCCAACCCGGGCCAGGTCGCCAACCCGGGTCAGGTCGCCAACCCGGGTCAGGTCGCCAACCCGGGTCAGATCGCCAACTAAGTCAAACGCGTGTAACTGTTTACATGAACCCGTTGTCTGACCCGGGTCAACCCTTCTTGCCGGGTAACCCGTTCGGACACCCAGGTTGATCCACCCGCCCCGGCGGGTTGGATTTTGACAAATTTTTTCCATGTAAACACGGGTTCACTTGACCCGGGTCCATCTAAAATGGTGGTGAATTTGAACCCGGTTGGAATCTTCACACTTGTTACATTGAGCACGCATAAAATTGTTTCAAAATGAAAATTTCCCGCGCATTGTTTTTGCTTCGTCAATATGGCTTCAAGTGCTGGAGATGTTCACGTAGTCGAAGGAAAAAACAAACTAACTCAATTCAACTTTCCAAGTCTTGTTCTGGGCTGCTTGACATCAACTTTTGTTTTACTTTGAGCAAACAGTGACAATCTCTGCTCTGCATTAAGATAAACAAAAAATAAAACCTCCGTGGAACTGAGCCAAAGCTACAAAATGTCACGGACAACATCACAACAACTTGCCTTCTGCTCGCCAGTTTCTTCCAGAATACCCGCGAGTCTTTCGACCTAACACGAAAAAGGCACGAGTTAAACCGGATCAGGCTGTAAGCCAAACCGGGTCCATGTAAACAAACCTTTTTCACGACCCGGGTTGGCGACCTGACCCGGGTTGACAGCCAATAGGGGAGTCAAAGAATCTCATCCGCTTAACACTAAGCGCCGGCCCTATGAGCAGCCACTTAGGCTTGAGGGAGGCTTTTACTTTAGCTTACCACGCTTCTATAACTAGTTGTATGCTACGCTCACATTCGTGGATATCAATTTCCCTCCGACGACTATTAAAACACTGTCAGTTGACTAAGAAAACTGCGCGTGTCGGCCAAAAATCCCGCGATTTAAGACAACAAAACAACAAAACGTTGATATTTCAAAACCTTGATATTTCAAAACCTTGATAAAGAAAATTCTTAGTGAATCGAGTAACTAGTCTGTTGGCGTTTGACAGGTCAGAGCTCCCGGTCAGCGGTTTCTATTGCGCGCGCATAGAATCACGGTATGTCTATGTCATAGAGCTCATTTACCCTCGCTTTCACTTGTGTTTCCTCTCGTAGTACAGGAAAAGATAGCAGCGAAGATAAAAGTAGAAAAATCTTCTTTAGAAATCGAAGCTCCTTTCTTGCTCGCCAGCAGCAATGGCGCAGCAAGTTTCTTTTCCGTTTCGACGATTTGTAAACAAATTCGTGTCGTACGTTGACGATAGCGCGGGAAACCGCAACAAACCGGCGTTTAAACCGGTCGCAGTTCAAATGGACAGCTACCAGGACTTGGTAATATGTAACTACCAAAATCCGGAGCGCTTTTTCTCACAGCTCCTTACAAACACTGAAGACCTTCAAAAACTGATGTGTGAAATCACTAACCGGTACAGTGAACTTTCAAGTGGTGTTTTGGCACTGAAATCTTACACAGTTGGTCAAGCCTGTTGTTCCAAGTTTGCCGAGGATGGAGCCTGGTACAGAGCTGTGATAACAGGAGTTGGTTCTGTCGCCTCGGGTTTTGTTGAAGTGAAGTTTGCCGACTTCGGCAATAGACAGAAGACTCCCCTTACTGAAGTTAAGGAAATAACGGAAGAACTTGCCTTTCTTCCACAACAAGCATTTAAGTGTTCACTTTCAGGAATTGAGCCGTCTGATGGCCAGTGGTCAGTGGAAGCAAACAGTCTGTTTGGGAAACTGACCAAGAACAAAAGCTTAATAGGTTTGATCAATGGAAAAGAAGCTGACGGCAGCTGATATAAAGTGAAGCTCTTTGATACATCAAGTGCTTCTGACATCGAAATAAACGATGTCTTAGTTGCAGCGGGATGTGCTCGCGAAAAAAGGGAAAAAAATTCGTCCGCATTTCTTACGACAGAAGAACAGTCACCAGCAAGCGTTCCTGCACAAAACCAACATCTTTCATGTTCGGATTCCACTAGTGTTCCGGAGATGAATAAGGATGTTGTAAAATCACCATCCTTAGGTAAGTTTTTTGATTTAATACTTCTTTAGCTGTTTAACTTGACAACTGTTTCCTTTTTAACAGAGGAAAATTAAATTTTCTAGCCTTAAATTTCTTTTATGCTCTTTTTAAAAATTATTATAAGTTCCTTCCCACCTTGTCGAGTATTAATACAATAATACCGAATACAATTTAATAACAAAATAAAATACCAATAAAATCAATAATAACTATAAGAAAAATAACAATAAAAAGAAACAGAAACAGAAGAAGAAACAGAAGAAGAAGAAGCAAAGGGAGAAGAATAATGATTAATACTGAAAATAATTTATTTCTTCAGGTTTTAGGCATTAGTTGACTGGTAATGAATCTTCAATATATTTGATTTGAACACTACTTTTAAAGAATAATAAAATGGTGTCAAACTAAAATGTAAATGAAATAATGCGTTGATAAAAATAATACCAAGAGTTCGGTCGCCTTTAAAATGCGTATGAAATAAAGAGCAAGCCTGTGTATGTAGGTATTTATCTGGAAACAAATTACGAATAAGAAAGTATAATTGTAGTCAACTTCTGAGGCACCTGGTGGCAGCATGGTAGGTTATAAAGCATGGTAAAAACGATTAGTATTGTGTATATTCCTAGCCGCAGAATTGGGATCTCCGGTCAAATAGTAAGTCATGAACAATGGCATTGCCGCTGATAGAAAACAAAAATAATTATAAAGGCGCGCGTTACTTGTTCCAAATTATTCATCGAGGCGTCGTTCTTCAAATTCAGTTCCATATGAAAAACTTGAATTAATTAAGAGGACTGATACACAGGGTAGGCGCGTTCCGGTCGAACAAAGCCAGTTGTACGTTAGGGTGAGGGTGTAGACCACATTCGCTGGGATACTTAAAACTGCTTGGGGTGCCTATGCCTTGACAAAATATCTCATGTCGACTAAACTTGCGTGGGGCCAAACACTCGGCACTGAAACGCGGCTGTTTGTTTTGTGAATTTTTTTTTAATGCAATTTGTTTGAAAACAGCCAGATGGTTCTAAACTTTCATTGTCTCTCATAAAAAGTTGGCCGAGCTACAAGCACGTACGAACATCCATTGCGGAGAAAAAACGAGAAATATTATGGCAAGCCAAACAGGACAAAAGTCTATTGAGAACTTAATCACCGTGCGACTTTGTGGGTTACGGGAATTACTATGCGAGTTACGGGAATCACTATGCGAGTTACGGGAATCATTATGCAAGCTACGGGAATCACTATGCGAGTTTTGGGGATAACTATGCGATTTACAGGAATCACTATGCGAGTTACGGAAATTACTATGCGAGTAACAGGAATCACTATGCGAGTTACGGGAATCATTATGCAAGTTACGGGAATCATTATGCAAGTTACGGGAATCACTATGCAAGTTATGGGGATAACTATGCAATTTACAGGAATCACTATGCGAGTTATGGGAATAACTATGCGATTTACAGGAATCACTATGCGAGTTACGGAAATTACTATGCGAGTAACGGGAATCACTGTGCGAGTTATGGGAATCACTATGCGAGTTACGAAAATTACTTTGCGAGTTACGGGAATCACTATGCGAGTAACGGGAATAATTATGCGAGTAACGGGAATCACCATGCGAGTAATGGGAATCACTGCGAGTTATGGGAATCACTCTCGCGCCAAGACTTTGCTTAAATTTATAGAATACTCTTTGTCTGGATTTTGCATCATTTAATTCGGAAAACTAAATAAAGTTTTGGAGATAAAAAAACAAACCAATGCGATTGATTACTGTAATTTTACCCATTTATAATAGTTTTCATATGTTATCAATGCAGGGTGTCGGCGCTTACCCGGTATGGGTATGGAGGTGTTGGTCTTTGTCTCACAAGTTATTCTTCATGACCTGTCATTATTTTTTTGTGATCTTTGTCGAGCCAGTTATTGTTACGTTTATCGAAATTGATAGAACAAAAGATAAAAACACAACACTGTTAAATATTGGATAAGTTAATAAACATTTAACAAGATAATTTTTTTACTGATTAATGATTGTAGGCTCTAAAACATTCGTTCTACCAGCTGATAACTGGCGAGTTTTTAGAATTGCGTTGTTGAAAATAGCCTTTTAGTCAAGCATCAGACAACCGGAAACTGGAGCAAATAAATTAAAGTGCATACGAAGGGGAAAATGTTAACTTCTGTGGATAAACCTTGCTTAATGAGAAATAGTGGTAAAAAGATTTTGTCAAAATCCTTTATCGTTCTTGAGATATTAACAGTTAAATTTCTCAACTGATG
>JANVCF010068004.1:0-12917 GCA_025388745.1 Hydrozoanthus gracilis
AACATTTTATAGTTGAAAACAAATGAGGTATTTTACTTACTTCAAGTTTGCAAAGTATTTTGGCACAGGACCACCAACGATAGGCGAGCTCAACCAGGAAAAAGAATCGCCACATTCACAGAGAAATTTGATACTAGCAACATGGCCTTGCTTAGTAATATCCACAGACTCGGTCTTGAACTTTTTGTGACAAAAACAACACCTGGCTCTGAGTGCAACAGTGGTTTAGCATCTTGCAATAGCCGTCGGACTTGATGAAGGCAACTCCAGACTTTGGGATGAAAATGCACTTTGGCACTCAAACACATTCAGAAGCGCCTCCATCGAGTCAGCGTTTGCTGTGTGCATGCTGGCCCTTGTAACTCCAAGAACCTCCCTGGCATTTTTTATGCGTTTTTTCAACTGTGCAATCCTTTCCTCCTGCCCAGGAAGAAGCTCCATGTTGAAAGATTACTGAGGCCCCCGGACATGTTGCTGAGACCTCACATGTTTTCGACTTTTGTCGGCCATGTCAAATTTGCATAAAAAACAAACAACACCAACCGAAACGATGAAAAGAGCATGCTCTTTTTCGGTATCTGCTACCACAATACCGAAGGCTCAACTGCCAACGGACGGCGCGCGATTCATTTATCCACCAGACCGGAAAACACATACACAGTAATTGTAACACGAATATTTGTTCAAATAAAAGCTGTTTAATGTTGACTGCGATATTGCAAAGTATAAGATGTGCATAACTACGAATAAAATATCATTACAAAGCCTGTTCGTTACACATACTATCACACCCGCAAATATTTTTTTCTTTTTTTTGTGGCCGCCATGTTTTATTTTTGCCTGCGCGGCGCGGGAGACGTGAAAGGGGTGGGGCTAAACTTCCTTTTATAGCGTGTCTTCGTGTTTAAGGGGAAGAGAGAAGGGAGCAGTGTCATACATTGTTGAGGGGGAGAGGGAAGGGAGCAGCGTGATACATGGCTTAAGGGGAGAAGCACCATACATGGCTTGGTGGGAAGGTATGGGAACAACACCGTACATGGACAAGGGATGGGAGCAGCTTCATACATTGGCAAGGAACAGGACCTGGCCAGCTGGGTCATACCTAGTGGAGGGGAGATTGATGGGAGCAGTGTAACATGTGGCTGAGGGGGAGGAGTGGTTGGAGCAGGGTCATACTTTGCCAGCTGCAGGGTTCATGAACCTTCAGAATTTCAAAATTTAAGGGTTTTCCAGGGCTGTTTTTTTTCTTTTTCCAGAGCTTTCTGAGGGCTCTTTAAACTGAGAATGAAAATATTTATGCTCACAATCAACTTTTTAATTGGTAATGTTGTGAAAAATTGAAGTACACAACACATAAAAAAAAGTTAATCGTTTGGCAAATTTAGTATTTTCAAAAAAATTATATGAATTTTTCCCAGGCTTAATAAAAAATTTCCACGGCTTTTCCAGGGTTTCCAGGGCTGATACAAACCCTGTACATGACTGAGGGGGTAGAGAAGTCAATGTCATACTCATAATTACAACCTGAAACCACATGTACAGATTATGTTTCAACTGTAAGTTGTCTGATTTTATCGTAAAGAATATCAATTTTGTTGTGGTTATTTTTTTCCAACGTCCAAATTACTTCTTAACTCGAACAGCAATTTTTTTTTATAAGAGAGCTAAACGAACAACAGCAGACTGATTAAAAAATTAACGTTTGCACCATTATTACACTTACCTAGTTTCGCTAACTCGCCAACTTCAAGGACATCTTTGTAAAACTAAAAGTAAAACAAACCAATCATGCAGTTCGTAAGCAACTGTCAATAAACGGTAAAAAATAAATGAAGGGGCTCTGTATTGATGAATTTTTTACACCTAGATCATTGCAGATATAAAGAGAAAAACAATTCAAGGAAATTTACTGCATTCTAAGGAAAAGCTTGGAAAATGAGTAAATATTACTAACAGTAACAAACCTTGTCATTGTAGCTAACCGGGAACACGCCAGAGTTAAGCAATTTCAGTTGTTTAATGTTATGTTGGGTTACATCGCCCAATTCTGTTCTGCCACTTCAATTGTATAAGCAAACGCAATTAGTATGGTATTGAAACACACACAAAAAACAACTTTAAGCCCAAACTTACGGTTTCATCTTTGCCGAAATGACTCGAAAATTACATGTGACTTTTCTTCCCGCTGCCGCCGATACTCGAAGGCTGGGAAGAAATTGCCTCGTTTCTATGTTAGGTAGGACGGGAAGATCGCTGGCTCAAATGTTGTTTGGCCAAAATGGCGACTTTGGACATCCGGCTGAAGAGGGTGAGCAAGATATATCACGAAGGGGTAGGTATTGTGCTGGTAAAACCAATGACTAACCGTAAAACAAAAGTTTGGTTTTGTCGGCGCTTGTTTAATTTTAATTTTGAAAACAATTAATGCTTGAAATCGTCTTTGGAAACTCGGGTCTCCCATAAATTTATAGCTATATACCCCTCTGGGCCTCTCCCCATCAACTCCTCATAAGGGATCAGAAATGCTGACATAAAGAGAAAACTTGATGGATTTACCATTTTCAGAACAGTAGGGTTTCCAGAAAGAACACGAGCCGTCTCAGCTGGGATTGATTTCCAAAGTTAATTCTTCAATTTAAATAAAAGTCTAAAATCTTTGAGTTCATGTACCAGTCAGTTCTGGCTAAAGTGCCAATGCTCTCTTCCTTCACTGAGTCTCTGACTTTTTCAGAAAAAGAAGTTGTACATGCATTCTTCCCTCTATTTAAACATATTTTTATAAAGTTAAACTTTGCCAATGTTTGTGCATCTTGGAGTAGCAATTAAAAGACACCACTTTCTGAGTGCTTGAGCAAGAATAAGGGAAGTAGCTGCAACACTGAAGTTTAGATTTTCACCTTTTTACTATTAAACAGAGTTTTTTTTACACCTTGGTAAGTTCTCTAGTATGAACTGAAAATTGATAATTCTTGAGAGATTTCGTTTTTGTCTCTCAGGAAATTGTCAAAGGTGTGGTTGTGGTGCAGAGCAAGGGTGATCTCGCACACAATGGCATCACACTGTACATGGAAGGCTCTGTCAACCTTCAACTCAGCGCCAAAAGTGTTGGAGTGTTTGAAGCATTCTACAACTCACTCAAGCCTATTCAACTTGTCAGCTATACTGTGGAAATAGCAAAACCAGGAAAATTATACCATTCACTTTCACAAAATTGAATACTTAGTAATAGTAACAGTAATAAAGATAATGATATTAATAATAATAATAATAACAGTAATAATAAAATAATAATAATAGTAATAATAATAAAAATAATGTTTGTTTACTCATACATTTTGTTGCAATTGAAGTGCTAAATTACAGATATGGTCAGGTTAAATTACAAACTTGTCTCAGCCAAAATCACATTTTTCGCTTGAAAACTAGTAGATTTTAATGTGGAATTTTTATATAGTTTGAAGATATTTTCCTAGCAATCTCAAATATTGACAAAATATGAAAAGTGTAAAGCAGGAAAAAAATCAGTCTAAAAGTATCCTGTGCATCCTTAATAGTTATTTATTTAAAAATCATCAATCATTTTTTTGACCACTTGTCCCCAACTATTGGTACCTTAATACTTAATAATCTAATTCCTAAATTTGTCCCTTGAAATATTTGACAAGCACCCCTATCTTATTAATTGAGGGAGCAACCCCCATCCCCACCCCCCTTCTCCTCCAGGGGTAGTATGAAATAGACCAAAAGAAAAAAAATAGATCTGAATGACTTGTAAGACTTGAATGTTCACACCCAGTGGTAAAACAGAAATTCCATTTGAGATCCCACTGAAGCCTAAAGGAAACAAGACTTTATATGAGACATATCATGGAGTCTTTGTCAATGTACAGGTAAGAACAATAATCCAGTTGCTACCCTCTACTCAAAAATATATTTCGTCTGTTGTGTCATTGTTTCCATTTTTCAGCTCTAAGCTTAGTTTTTGCTCATATATTGGCCTGAGAGTTTTAATTTGCAAATCTCCTTGTAGCCTAATAATCAAAGGTTTATTTTAAAAAATGACATTCAGCTTATGTTATCAATAACTCTAGACATTTTTTCATCTGACAGTATTATATGAGGAGTGAGTTGAGAAGATCTTTGTTGAACAAGGACCTACAGTGTCAGGCAGAGTTCATTGTAGAAGATAAGGTTAGTGGAAAGAATAAGTATGCATCTATTGTGAACAAGAAACGTTGTGGTTACAACTTGTTACAGTCTACAATAGCCAATGTATTATGTTTTCATTCAATTAACTATTGTTTCTCTTACTTATGCCAGAATCATTGTTCACTGTCTTTACATTAGGATACTGAAAATAACAAAGCAAGCATGAAACCAGTGGATTTTACCATTACACCAGAGTCACTTGAGAACCTGAAAGAGGTATTGAATTATTGCAGTTATAACTATTTCTCCATCTCACATCGACTAGAAAAATTTAACTTTATATAAAGCCTGCTTTGAAAAAAAAATTAACTTCATATAAAACCTGCTTTCTTGTCAAAGTTAATAACTTGTGAAGTTAAGTGCCAAATTTAGAAGAAGATTGCTTTGCACCAAAGATTTCCTTCATGTTACATCCTGGCACCAATTTTTGAAATTGTTAAGAATTGATTTTGGTAAAACAATGGTTATTGGATTTTCATACGATAGTAAAAATGTTAAATTACAAAATAATGGTTGATAAGTAAGATGAAATTAGGAATTTTGCTAAAAATCTCTGATATTTCTATTTTTCCTGACAGCGATCTAAAGTTCCAAAGTTCTTGGTGAAGGGTAAATTGGATACAACAGTTTGCTGCATTACTGAGCCACTCACAGGAGAGGTTAGTACAACTATCCCCAACGGGGAGGTGGTCAGTGGTTGATGACCATTCTGGCAGCTAAGCTTCTCTGAGCAAAGTCTTTTAAACACAAAAACCTCATCTGCTTTAACCTAAAGTGAGGTTCAAACTTTATACCCAAAAATCTCTGCCTTAAAATCCAACCACCCAAAAAATGCCTACTTTTTTTGCATGCCCCTAAAATTCCAAAGTAAGAGCTCAAAGGTCACACTGGATCAACCTTTTGTTTTATTAGAACATGAGCTACTGTGAATTTGTGAGTCGACAAACTTTTGATTGAGGTCATTTTAGTCAAAATTGTTTATATGCTAAAGCACTGCCTCTGATAATGAGACACAAAAATTTCCCAAGAAACTTGGCAACCCCAAAACTAGCATAATTCACAGACCCCAAATTATTCCTTTGAGCCAAAATTTCAGCCCCAAAAAAATCCTGTGGGGCCCCCTATCATAAAAATAGTTGAGTTGGGCCTCTGGGTTCAGACTCAGTGTATGTATTGATATGTAAACTATATAAGATAATGTAATTGTTCATGTACACCATTAAGAGAAGGAGTCTTTATGAAGGAGTTGTTATAAAGCAGTGTGGAGACATGACTCGCAGCAGGGTGGATGATCCTATGGGGGTAATGGATGACCAAGAAAAATGTGAACTCTGTGTGTGGAGGATAAAAGAGGAGGAGGAGGGGGGGGGGGTTGGCTAGTGAAGTCTCTTTGTTCAAATCATGCCAAATGAAGAGTACTTCTAGCTTTCAGAAGACCAAACGCCAACCCTAGCACACAGGGAAGAAGGCATTAATAAAGATAGTTGTTGTTCTTTGTCTCCAGCTTGCTGTGGTCCATTCAGATACACCAATCAAGTCCATAGAGCTGCAGTTGGTCAGAGTGGAGACTTGCGGTAAGTGGCTTGCGCCCCTGTTAACTATCAGTTATTGCAAGAGCACACATTGCATTTGAGCTGGTTAATAGCCAAAGATTGTGTGTAACAATGGTTATAAACCACCTTATATCCAACAACCTGGATGAATGGAATAATTGTTTTATTGAATTTCTTGAGTTTGCTAAACCTATCAGATACTTGAAAATGACAGCTGGTAAGGTAAGCTGGTTTGTTCCCCTGTTAACTATCAATTATTCCAAGAGCGCCTATTGTATTTGAGCAGGTTAATAGCCAAAGATTGTGTGTAACAGTGGTTATAAACCATCTTATATCCAACAACCTAGGTGAATGGAATAATTGTTTCATTCAATTTCTTGAGTTTGCTAAACCAACAACAACAACAACATTTATTTGCACCTTTGTATACAATTCCAAGGCAAACATAAATCAAGTTAAACTAGGTGGCTGGACACCTGAAATAATTATAGAAAGCTAAACTAGTCTGGTGCCCATTTAATACAATCAAAATTAACCTAAAGAAAAGTATGAGTGAATATGCAATACATCATTGTATATATTATATACATAGGACATGCATAATGTACAGAAAAGAAAAAAAAAACAATAATAAAAAAAAGACTCATTTCACAGTGTGCAGATATGAAACTTCAATACGTAGTGAGAAAAACTTATTTAAGTGTTGTTTTGAAAGAACGCAAACCCAAGGTTTTCGGAGATCCATCAATTTTGTTCCAAATCCTTGGGCCAGCATGTCTTATAATGAATTTGCCATTATTAGTTTGAATTTATCCTAATCTAAACCCATCAGATACTTAAAAATGACACTGCTAAAAATACTCAGAACCATATTTCAGTTTTGCAGTTCTTCACAGTCAGTTTCCATATATGGTCAATTTGGTATATGAGCTGACAAGGAGATCGAGCGAGCCCATCAGAATGCTAGAATTGCAATATTCAGGGTTGAAAATTTAATTGTTAATACAAAGTATGACTTCGCATGGTCCTGTTTTCTGTTAGCTGGCCGAATTTATGTTAGTAAACTTATATTTTGTATCATTAACAGGCTGTGCAGAGGGGTACTCGAAAGATGCCACCGAAATTCAAAATATTCAGGTGAGTGTTATCACAGCAGTTCAGTGCTATTTGGTGCCAAAAAATGCCCCCTCCCTATGTACTAAAATTCAAATTCTTTTCTGATCGCCCCAGATTTTATTTGTTTTCAGATAATTTTCAAATCTAGATGGTTTTTTATCTGTCCTTTAACAAAGGACTTTTCCTGAATTGACCCAGTCAACTCAACAGTATAAACTGGTATCATTAACGCTATTGGTGCCATGTCTAAAAGGAGTTAAAAACTTGTCCTCTCAATATACAGAAACTAAACAATAACCTCAAGAGCCTTAGATGAAGATGGAGAAAGTTTTTATGTTTAGCAAGATTTGTTCTTAGGTAAGAATTAAGTTTGAGTTTGTTTATTTTACATATTGCAGATTGGTGAGGGTGATGTGTGCCGTGGTGTAAGCATTCCAGTATACATGATCTTTCCCCGCCTTTTTACCTGCCCTACATTAGCTACCACAAATTTTAAAGTTGGTGAGTACAACGCGGGTTAAATACAGTTAAATAGGACCTTATGGTTGTGCTTTAGTGTGATGTTGAAAAGGCTTGTGGATCTCTCTTGGGGTTTTTCATCCCAGAATCTTTAACAAACAAAGCAGGGTGATAAACATCAGTAGACTCAAGGAAAGTTGATGAGCAAGATCACGGAGAAATGATAAGAGAAAAAGAAAATATACAATAAGAACGAGAGCCATTAACAGTAAAAACGCAAGAAGTAAAAATACAGAAACAAGTACACGAAAAAGAAAAAATAGTGTAATCTATGAAATCGTACAGGAAACGATTTTAACAACTTCAAAAATGTAGCAAAAACGAGAATACAAGCAAGAATTAGTTGGTCAAAATAACGAACTAACAAGGCTAGATAAAAGCGGATGAATTAAGACTCTGTTGGTTGTTGTGAGGAGAAAAACCATCTCAAACAATCTATGAATAGCAACGTGTTTTGGAAAAATTTATGAATTCGTACAGGACGTGATCTTAACAATTATTTCTGAAACGTAGCAAAAACGAGAACACGAACAAGAGTTAGTCGGCCAATTTAAAGAATGTACAAAGTTAGACAAGAGCGGATGAATAAATTAAGACTCCGTTGGGCTTGGTAAGCGGGAAAACGATCTCAAACAATCGTGTTTTTGGAAAAACTTTCCTTATGGGGTGTGGGTCATTGGAAGACTACATGATCTCTAAGATATGGGTTTCATGTAACATTTTTAAATTTCTTACATTTCATGTTATCTTTTTTGCCCACAGAGTTCGAGGTGAATGTGGTAATTGTGCTACAAGATGATTACCTCATCACTGAAAATTTTCCAATTAAAGTTACACGTCATTGATTCACCAACCAAGATGATTGCGCGAAGGACAAAGCAAAACTATACACTTGACGTAAACCCCGCAAAGACTGACGAGTGTCTGGAATAAAAAATAGCGCGTTCATTAATCCTCCAAGTCTGTAGTTTTTATTTGTCTTTGTGTCTGTACGCCAACGGGGCTAGAAACAAGAGAGGTTTAGAATAGATATTTTGAAATGTAAGTAGCATCTGAAAATTAGCAAGTTGGTGTTTGCGCCGTATAAATTTACTCATTAATATTATTATTACGTAACCCAACAATCGCTGTCCACCGGATTTCATGTCGAAAAGATGGCAGCTTTACCATACGGTACAGTTGCAACAGCTAGTTACACGAAGCTCGTCCTTGTACTAACGAAACTGTGTGTTTCAGTCTAGATCATTTTTATATTTTCTGAATTTTTTTTTAGGTTTTTCGAGCGCTAACGGTTGTGGATAAATGAGCCGCTACCTTATTCGTTACAATTAATTAAAGAATATCAGTTAAATAGTTCTGAGTTTCCAAAAGAAAGTTTTGAATAACAGAGAACATTTTCAATTGTTTGAATTAAAATTGTAAATAATTACGAAATTATACTTCAAGGTTTTTTAACAATAAAAAAAATATACCTCGGCTTCCGTGTTACAACTGATTAGTTATGAGTAAACTTATAGTCTTTTGTGCTACCTCATTTGATAAGATTATTATCACTGATGTTGTTATAACACTTTTTAGAAGCTCACTAAGTGGCCACGCCTTGCCTTATTTTCGACTATAATTGATGTTTTAGTTATCGAAAGATTGCGCGTGCGAAGTTTGAGAAAAACAAAGCCTTGCAGGGGGGAGGGGGGCTTACGTTATTCCGGCGTTTATCTCCGGTTTCCGTAGTGTTAAGCGGATAAGAGTCTTTGACTCCGCCTGGACAGGACACTAACCCATCGCAGAACTGGTATTCATTTGTACAGCTGAGTCGACTGGAACAAAGTCAGGTAAAGTGTCTTGCTCAAGGACACAACACACTGGTAAACCCTTTTTCCTAAGATGATGAGTTTATAAATTCTTTTAACTTACAGCCACATTTTTTGTAAAATAGTTTGGACTGGGAAAAATTTACATTTTTTAAAAAAATGATCTTGTACTCTTGGAACCTAACAACTGAGATAAAATAGTAAATTTACGAAGAATTAAGATGTCGATACTACTGAGTATGAGATTAAAGAGTTAACCCATCATTTTTCATACTCTACTGCTACTCACAAGGAAGAAAGTTCAGTGATACTCAACCTTTTCTTTTTATTAAGAACACACCTAATAAGAACAGTGAGGCTCAATTGCAAATTGCCCAAAAAATAAGAACAAATTAAGAACAATTTGAGGCTGAAATGAAATTTTAAAAAACTTAAAAAAGAAAAAACAGCAAAATGAGCGAAAAAAAAATTAGCAAAATTAGCATGGCAAGCAGTCATCATGCAGACCATCACCTAATAAATAAATTTCGTCACTTTGTGTACATTAATTTATTGACACGAAGTCGTTTTTTAACCATAAAAGAATATGTTGCAGTTTAGAAATTGAGCCTCGAATTGTTGAAAAAAATAAGAACATTGAGCCTGGGTAAAAATTTTACTAGTTCTTAATTAAAAAAAGTGTATTTAATTTGTTAGGATTAAACCTGATTAGCATATGATTATGAAATATATAAGACCACTGACTTGTCAATTTGGAATAATTGTATGTGAAATTTCTGAGGAAAGAAAAAGAGGAGTTTTTTAATTTAACCATTTCCAAGTTGGAAAAACATGAAGTCCTGCTACTCATTAACTATACATAGCTTCTTACTTTCAAAATCTCGTTGCCTGCGGGATGTTTTCCAGGACTTGTGTTTCGCTTCACTGCTTTTGCAAAACATTCAACACAGTATTGTAGGACTTTTGAAGTAATTTATCTTGTTGAAGCCATTGCTTTTTGGACCCGAATACTTTCTTATTTGGTTGAAAATCCAAATGGTCGAAACAAAGAGTAAAAATTGGCAAGTCGAGGCAAGAAAAGTCAGAAAATCTAGAAAACTTCTGACAATGGGCGCGCGCGCGTTACAACAACGCTGATTGGCTAGTTTTGTAGTTTCTTGGATTCGATTGGTTCAGACAAAACTGTGCTATTTTTTTCTAAATATGTTAGTTCGCCTACCTAGTTTAATGAAAATCTGAAACAATAGAAATGAATCCTTGATTGAGCAGTTTTAAAACATTCAAAAATAATATATTTGCTTAACTGCAAACTTCATAATTACTACTAGGAACATTCTGGTTTTTCGGAAAACAATCAAATCTACGTAAAAATACTCCTCGACTCCGGGAGCTCCCTCTCAGCTTTTTGTTTTCAGTGAGCATGTTTTCCCTCAGTATAGTTTCAGCCAATCACAAACTTCTTCATCTTTGATATGGCTAAAAAATTGATTTTTTCTCATCACTTTAATTTGTATCAAAGTTACGTTGTCATAATGTGTTAATTACGATGCAATCACTACTAATCATTGCTAATTGTTTCATCTTTCACGAGCTCTTCAACAAAGCTGTACTATAGTGCCTTTATGCTAACTTCAAAGTATTAGTTATAAATTGGGAGGAAAAGCCATGACGAGGAAGGAACACGATAGATTGTTGCCTGGCTGGAAGATCGAGCCTCGATACACTAACAACGTGTTAATTGGTAACTGGTTCGAAGAAAGACAACAGGTATTGCATTGTATCTGAGTGGTCGTGCGCGCGGTAAATCATAACGCGTTGTAGTTATTTGACTTTAGGAGAAACCAAATAGTATACTTATCACGAATGATTCAATCTGGTTGGTTAATCTACTCACTGTCTATTGAGCGATACAGAACAAGTGTAGCTACACAGCCGATGTTTTTAAACAACAACCATGGCGGAATCTTTGCACTCGTTTTATCAATGATATCGATTTAAACTCGAATGTAGCATAATAAATTGTTTCTACTAAAACAATTAGACGTTCCCTATTAATCTATTTGTCAAATCGTTGCTTCGTGCCTCGTTTGCTATTGACTCGTAAATAACTCCACCCGGTATACTAAAATTGTTCAACAACATGAATGCAAAATATCTTAGTTTATAATATTTATACCGCATCCGAACTCGGATGATGCTGAAAAAATTTGAAATTACAGGAAAACTTTTAGTTGTTAAACATCGAGTTAGTAACTTCGTGGAGCTATATAAACCATACTTCACATCAACTATATAAAACTGTGTTTCTCATCAACCGTTAAATTAAACTACATACTTCTCGTCAACTATATAAACCATACATCTCATCAACTATATAATTAAACTATACTTCTCATCAACTATATAAACCATGCTTCTCATCAGCTATATAAACCATGCTTCTCATCAGCTATATAAACCATACTTTACATCAACTATATAAAACCATAAATATTTGTCATCAACTATATAAACAATACCTCTCATCAACTATATAATCAAACCATACTTCTCATCAACTATATAAACCATGCTTCTCATCAGCTATATAAACCATGCTTCTCATCAGCTATATAAACCATGCTTCTCATCAACTATATAAAACCATAAATATTTCTCATCAACTATATAAACCATACTTCTCATCAACAATATAATTAAACCATACTTCTCATCAACTATATAAACCATGCTTCTCATCAGCTATATAAACCATGCTTCTCATCAACTATATAAAACCATAAACATTTCTCATCAACTATATAAACCATACCTCTCATCAACTAAATAAACAACACTTCTCATCAACTATATAAACCATGCTTCTCATCAACTAAATAAACCATACCTCTCATCAACTATATAATTAAACCGTACTTCTCATCAGCTATATAAACCATGCTTCTCATCACTATATAAAACCATAAGTACGTCTCATCAACTATATAAACCATACTTCTCATCAACTATGTAAACCATGCTTCTCATCAACCATATAAAACCATAAGCACGTCTCATCAACTATATAAACCATACTTCTCATCAACTATATAAATCATGCTTCTCATCAACCATATAAAACCATACTTCTCATCAACTACATAAACCATACCTCTCATCAACTAAATAAACAACACTTCTCATCAGCTATATAAACCATGCTTCTCATCAACTATATAAACACTTCTCATCAACTATATAAAACCACAAGTACTTCTCATCAACTACACAGCCTCTCCTAGCGTCTCATTCCAGTGGAGACTCTTCGCATTTAAAAAGGTTAATGGGGCATCATTCCCACACAGTGCCAGCACTGTTTCACCTTCCCTCCCCTCCCTCGTCAAAAGTTAATTCGACAGCCTCTCGAGGCGACCCATTCCAGTCGAAACTCCTTGTATTAAGGTTATCGGGCATCTTCTCCACAGTGCCAGCACTGTTTCACCTCCCCTCCCCTCCCTCGTCGAAAGCTGATTCGACAGCCTCTCCAGGCGACCCAACTCCTCGTATTAAGATTAACGGACGTATTTCCCACAGTGCCAGTACTATTTCACCTTCCCTCCCCTCCCTCAAGAAAAGCTGATTCAGCAGCCTCTCCGCGTTTCATTCAACCAGTTCTTGTCATTAGAGGCAAACTATAATACAACCAGTGAACTAGCGATCGAGTGTAGCG
>JANVCF010068226.1:0-12915 GCA_025388745.1 Hydrozoanthus gracilis
CCATCTTGGCTTGCAAGTCACTCGAGCCCGCTTGCCAGCCAAAGGGTCACGTGACCCGTTAGTGCAAATCGCCTATTACACAAAAAAGTGACAATTATACAAAAAAGGAATGCAGGCATGGGCTCAAGATTAAATAAGTCAAGATTATGCTTTACACTAAGGTGACATAGTATAACTAGTAACAGCACGAAACAGGCTTTGAGTTGCCCACATGATACCTGGACAAATGGAAAGAAGGATAGATGGATGGCTAGATAGATAGAAGGGTAGATGGATGAATAATTCTTTTAATTACCCTTTCAGCCCAAAATATGTGTTGGGAAATTCTCCAACTGTGCTCCTTACTTTTCGTGTAACTACTTTAGGAGAAATTTGCTTTTCATCTTCCATCTTATTTTTGATCACTTCCTTTTTCTCTTGTTATGAATAGACTCATTTTCTCTGTGTTATATGTAAAGTTGTCCAGGCTGAAAGGCTCATCACGGTTAAGACTCGTATATAAACACCTACAACTTATTGTCTACTGGGATGCAATGACCACTCGGCTTTGGTCCGTTGGCATAATGGCCATCGTATGAGGACGATGTTCTGTAGGCCCAGTCTCTCGATCTTTTATATTGGGGGAACTTAACAGAACCTGTAACACTCGTCTCAAAACAAGAAGGTGGTATCCTAGATTAAGTTTTTGTAGCTACTGCGCATACGCGACAGTAGCTACAATGCTATCGGTTTGATGGATAGAGTCGATTTAGGTTGTCACACCGTGTAAGACCGCACGAATTTTCCCGAGATTTTCTCCCACTGTAACTTGTAACCACACGACTTAGTCGCACAAAGACTCCCGAAAATTTTTCTCACTGCTTGATGAGAAAACAATGCCTCATGTGTTTATGTTATTCATATTGTTAGCCGCATCTACAGCTGCAGTTACAAAAGGAATTATCTCTTGATGAGAAAACAATGCCTCATGTTTCTGTTATTGTTAGCCGCGTCTGAGCTCGCTAATAAAAATCCATGGAAAATAAAATTTGGAAAAGATATTGTCGAACCGTACAAACCTATTGTTTTGGTCAAGCACCAACCAATTTTATGTTGCAGAATGTCAGTCATTTGTCGAATAACCACTTATCTCGAACAATAGGGCTAGTCATTCAATGTACGAATCTTATATGTAATCCGTAACTAAACAGTAAGTGGTATTAGCGCGTAGTCCTTATGATAACCTTTTCGATTCTAAAATAGCTGTACATACGAAACAGCACCGTATTTACATATCCATGGAAACAAGAACGCAGTAGCTACACGCACGCATTGCAGGCCTATTTTTAGCCAATTTCATTTGGTAATGATGAGTAGATTGTACTGGAAAACAAACATTAAGAAAGCTATTAAATTTTTAGGCTTGGGGTGCAGCGCGATGTGTGTCCAAAGATGATTGGATGGAATGGTTGAGGAGACTTAGTGTGGAGCTGTTGAAGGAATCTCCCTCCCCAGCACTCAGATCATGTTGGGCCACAGCACAATCTTACCCTCCCCTTGCTAGGGACCTTTTCAATGCGGCGTTTGTCTCGTGTTGGTCAGAGCTGCATGAAGAACAGCAGGTAAGAGACTATTCCACTCTGTAAACTAATTTTAATTTAAAGTCGATGTATTTTAAATAGACGATTGCATAGTAGAATTATTGTAAACTTTAGTAAATACATTATAAAAGTTAAAGCTAGATTTTGTTTTCGTCACTAATATGTAGCTATGAACTTGAAAAAGGTCATTCGCCAGTAGCCACTGAGTGAGTAGATTTCAGTTCAAGTTATGGACTTAGCAAATCCAAAAACGATACCCGTTTGAAGCATTGTTTTTAAAAGAACAAAAACCATTATTAAATGAGCAAGGGCAGTCAATTCCCTTGACATTATTAAACTAGTTAAAACTTATGAATTTATATCTAGAAAACAAATATGAAGATGGTCGTCGGATGTTGTAACATCAAGAATGGACTGGCTTATCGTTTTAACGTCTATAATACAACTGTATGTCCTAATCAATGTATTTAGCAGTTAGTGCATGTTTTAGTTTTACAGAAGCGGATTTATGACTAAACAACTATGCGGATTAGGTACTTAAAAACATGATTATATATTCTGTAAAGTGTAAGGAACTGACCAATACTGAACGCTGTTGCATTTGTACTATGTGCATTCAGGTTTTTATACAATCCATCAGCTTATGATGTTGGACACACTATTAGTATGTTATTACTTCACTTTGTCTCTCATTATGTTAGCGATGATGAAGAATCAGTAACGATAATATTTTGAAGTTTCCCTTTTCTTCTCCAAAGAATTAGTGTTTTTTTTGTTGCAGAAGCGATAGTAAAACTGTTGAAAGTGCTTGTAAATTTTGGTAAATTACTTATTTGACGTTGTTTTTAGAATGAGTTGGTTGGTCACTTAGCTCAAGCCCTCAAGTCGCAGATTCCTGAGATTACCCAAACATTGCTAAATCTGGCGGAGTTCATGGAACACACGGAAAAAGTGAGTTGACTCACTCAGTATGTACTAATGGAAGAACACCAACTTTTTCTATTTAGAAAAATTAAACATTAAGAGTCTATTGTCTCTTGTGTTGAAGATTGTATTTTTCCTTGTTGTTTCAGTATTTCAGTAACGTTTGTATACAGAGTTTTGCATACATTTTTCTAAAGTTATAGTTTGTCGAAATAATAATATAGAAAATAAGCAAAACGACGTCTTGAACCAGTTTTTGTTTTTCTTGGTTGTTACCTCAATGTATAAAAAGTGGATGTTTAGTTGTAGATTTAACTAGATGTAAAGCAGTGTCAGTAATCAGAGGTAGTGAAGGTTAAATACCTCAATGTTACTTGTGTTTGCAATCATGAGCAAGTATAAAAGTCAACTGAACTTTTTGAGATCTTAAAAGTAAAGAAATTTGGTGTAGCTTTCCGAAAAATAAGTCCTGGCAGTATGAAGTCCCAACACGAGACCTTAAAAGCGATTCAGATTAAGAAGGAAGATCACAGTCCAATGTTGGAAGTGGTAAACGATATTTTAGCTAGACTGTGGGCGTGATGATCGGTCGGTTTATTCTCGACAGGGAGCCTTACCGCTGAGTAACGACCTGTTAGGTGAACAGGCCTCCATGTGTCGAGCATATGCAAAAGCACTCCACTACAAAGAAGAGGAATTTCACAGGGGGCCCAAAACAGAAGTTTTAGAAGCTCTCATAAGGTAAGTATTCGTTTCCAGTCTCCTGGTTGTTTGAATCGTGGAACCATCATAGTCTCCGCCATAGAACAACAATGCTGAAACAGTTGGTCAGTTGGTCATAATTTTCCTTTAAAACGTTTGAGTTTTTTTAAAATCGATGTTATTAACGCAATCCTGAAGATTTTTTACTAGTAAAGTCATCATCGTTTGCTCAAAACTCCAACTAATGACAAATTATCGACCTTATCTAAAGTAAACCTTTGCAGTTGTAAAGGTAAGAGATTCGTTTATGATAAACTGATACAAATCCAGGATGATAATGAAAATATCATGGAACTTTGAAAAAGGTAGAAAGAAAGAAGTGTTTTACTTAGTGTCTCATGATGTGAGGCGTTGAGGACAGCTTCTTAAGGTATTCGGACATACAACCGAACCAAGTGAGTTTTTCTTTTCACTTTCTGGTACGGACCGCGTTCCTAAACGACTCACATCGTGAGATAATTTAAAAATATTTCCACCAAGCATCGTCGTCCACGTTAGATTATCTCTTACGACTTACGGAAGTGTTTGGTAATTTTTGATTTGGTCAGGGAAGTTCCCATTCATGATAAAATATCAAGGAAAACTTTTTCTGATTTTTCTTATTGAGTGATACTATCACTCATTTAGGGAAGGTTTACCGTGTTTCATTGGTTAAGAAGGATAGTTTGTCATAAAAATGTTGTAGTACAGTGTATCTAAGAATTTAAGATACGCAACATCTTTGTTTAAGCAAATCAGGAACCAAATTTACATCTGTAAGCTCTGGTAACTCTTGTGCTGTAGCACTGGTAAATTTGTGAAATTTTATCTTTTGAAGCGAGACAATTTTCATATCGTTGTTCCGGTGGAATATTAGCCTTTATTTTTTGTCGAAGATATGTCATAGTAATTAGGATTATAAATTCGGCAGCATCTTTTTTCGAGAAACAGACACCCAAATACATCTGTAAGCAATGGCAACCCTTGTGCTGTTGCACTGGCGTGTCGTGGAACACGAAATGATTGCTGTTGTTCATGGTTTAATGTTGCAGCATCAACAACAAACTCCAGCAGCCCGAGGCAGCGCATGGCGTGCTAATGTATGCACAGAAGAACTACAGCTCAGATGTGGTAACTCATATTGTCAACTCTTAACGCACACTATACCTCACACATTAACTTAAACAACCATGAGTTATTTTTGTCTTGCTAATTTTCTGGCTACTTTTTCGTTTCTTTTGTTTTCGTTGCGTTAGTCTATTTGGCATTAAGTTTTCTTGTTCTATTAATTCTTTGTAGTGCGTCGCCTTCGACAGAACAAAGGTAGTCTTTAACAGCATTAGACATTTCCTTTCTCATTCCCCTTCAACTTTTTCTATGATTCCTCACTTTTTGTCTTACAATTAACATAAGTATAGAAGACCATGGGTTTACTTCAACATATTATTCAATCGAGCATAAAAGATATCAAACTATAAGCTGAGGAAATAGATGGTCTCAGAAAAAGTTAAAAAAAAAATTTAAGCAAGATTTTTGGGCCTGAATGGCACAAACTAAAGTTTATTATGATATATTTTACGGCCTACAACATAATTAAGAACTTGTAGAACATTTACAAGAACATTCGAAAGCTATAAGCTATTCAGTTGGTTTAATTAAGTTACCTAAATGACACCTGTGTTGTTGTCAGTCACTACCCTTTTACCGATAGAAGCAGTAGAGAGTACTGTAAAGGTTATAACCAATTACGTTCCTTAATTTTCTGCCCGGCAGAAAGTGAAGGAGGGCTGGCACGAGAAGCTGCATGACTGGGAGAATGCCCTTTCAGCATACTACAGAAGGCAGATGCAGGATCCGGACGATATCAGCCTTAGCCTGGGACGAATGCGATGTCTGGAGGCCTTGGGAGAATGGTACGAGTACTAACTATAGACTGAACTGACTATTATCTTACTCAGAGTTCGTATGGGTCTAGGAAAGACTAGGAAGTAACGGAAAACAGAAATTCGCTCTCCTGGTCTGGAAAACCTAAAAATTTACCAAAACGCCTTGAAAGTCCTGGAAAAATGTTTTTTTTTTCATGTGCAGCGAAAAACCAATCTTTCTTCTCTTCATGTTTTAGTTTTAAATACCAAGCAAAAGATCGCATTAATTGATGAAGATTGTATCGCAACAATCAAGGCACTTTTATTTGGTTTGCTTAGGCATTCTAAGATTTTCAGGTCCTCGAATTTCGGAAACATGGTCCTGTAAAAGTCCTGGAATTATTTCAGGTCGAAAGTGTATAAACCCAGCTTATGAGTTGAGAAACTGTAGTTTTTTTTGGGGTAGTTTTTTTATAAGTAGAGTTTGGGATCTGGCCTGAAATCTGTTACGATACTTCAAGGTAAATTTTGCAACAGAAGTGTAAGAAGGAACAAACCAATAAACCCGTTAATGCCGGTTTTTAGTTAATTACCAAAAGAGCGTAAAAGAATGAACTCAACTGAAATGAAAGAAGCTCTTCAAATCCAATGGGAACGGCCTTATCTCAGTAAGCAGGTTTTTCATGTCAATTTAAGTCTTTTCTCGTTATGGTTTAACAATTTCCTTTTGTTCCATTTATATTTAGCTAGCAGAAATTTCGAGAATTATTGAGATAATGTAAATTGTATGTAAATTTAGTCCCAGTTACAACCATGAACGAAACATGTTTTGTAAATTAAAAAATGTTGTTCCTTTCCTTAATTGTTTTAGTTAATTGCTGTGTAACATGAGTTTGCTTGTGGTATGGAAAGTACAAACCAAAATGACGTTTAAAACCGTTCCAAATCGACAAGAACGTCAGACAGATAATACAAATAAAGTTTGAGGGAAATCTCCAGTAACTTAACTGATAATTTCTGATCTTTTTTTTTTCACTAGGGGAGAGTTGCATCATCTGGCCTGCGAGAAATGGCCAAAGGTCAGTGATGATATACGACAACAGATGGCTCGAATGGCTGCAGCGGCTGCTTGGGGACTTGGTAAGGGTTTGAGTTAGGTCTAAAGAGTACATTTTATAGCTGAGTGTTTATTGGTCTGAGGCAACATTTTGTATACTCCTAGCAGGAGCCTTAGACACGCATTCCTGACCATTTTAAAAAATGACTCTGACAATGCATTTGGGGTTAAAAGTCGAAATATTAGTGTTGCGATCATCTCTCTTGTGTGTGTTTCACTAGTCTTGTTTATCACGAACAAGAAGTTCCTCGGGTCATTGTTAAAATGTTGTAAAATTGTAAAAATGCGTAACTTTTCGTCCGTAGGATACTGGGACAGTATGGAGGAGTATACCTGTATGATTCCACGGGAAACACAAGAAGGAGCGTTCTACAGGGCGGTACTCGCCCTTCACCAGGACCACTTCCAACAGGCTCAGGCAGTAAGTGGAGATCTACACCCTCCATAAAAACAGCGAAACTAAGGGACCGGTCATAAAGTACAGGGAGGGTGGGCTATGAATTTTTTTTAAAGTACTGGTTTTTCGTGGCCCACCCCCGAGTTATTTGACAAAAGTGGAGCGGCCTACCCCTGCAGTGGCACAGAAAAGCCTAGTGACCCATCCCTCAACTAAAATCAGTAATGTGGATAGCTACATGGGGAACATTGGCTTACCACTTTAGTCAGAATCTCCAAAAAATCTTCGAGATCGAAATGTTGTAACAGGTCGTCCCACTCTTGAACAGAATTCATCTTCTACCCTTTTTTATGAATGCCAATGGAAGTGGTCAAGAAATGCACGACCCACCCCTAATGCAATTCATTTTTTCCCCTGACCCACCCTTTTTAACGTGTTAAAAACTAGTGACCCACCCCTAATTTATCATAGCCCACCCCCCTGTACTTTATGACCGGTCCCTAAGTTGAGCTTCGTTTTTGTGACAGTGTGTTGCAGAAATGACTTCGATCACACTACAGAAGAAATTTAAAAATTCCTAATGGAGCCGAACAAAGTGAACAGCGAAAGTACCTTGGGGGAGGGAATTTTAATATTGTTTTAGTTGTTGTTCTGTAACTAGAGAATTAGAACAAATAATGATTATGAAATTGTTTTTGAAACCCCCTGTAACAAATTTTTGAAACTTGTGCTACTTTAGTTTTTGTTTACTCACGCGACAACCCAAAAGAAACAAGTTAAATTCATTGGTTGCTTATTCAGTTGTGTGTTCTTGTTGTAGTGCATTGATGCAGCAAGAGACCTTCTTGACACCGAACTCACCGCCAGAGCAGGTGAAAGCTACAATCGCGCATACGGGGTAAGGAAGAGCGGTGTTTACTCATGGTTTATATAAAGAGACTGTATGACACAGTTAAACCTAATAGAAAGGAAACTTTGGTAAGCTTTTTACGTTGCCTGTGTTAAGGTTTTAGGCTACGTGGTATCTCAAAACTACAATATATAAGTGTAAGTTTTTTTATAGATTTTTTTTATCAGATGTTGGTTCTATTATTATGTGACGTGCGTTTTGCATGATGTTAATTTAACTTGTCATGTTTGATTGTAGGCCATGGTTTCAGTGCAGATGTTATCAGAACTAGAGGAAATCATTCAGTACAAACTTGTGCCTGAGAGAAGAGAAGCTATCAAGCGAACATGGTGGAAAAGATTGCTTGTAAGATCTCTTAATGTTTTCATAGTCGACCATAATCTTTTGTTGACTACAAAGATGACAGATAAAAACCTAAGATTTGGGGGCGCGGTTCACTTACTATAACTACTTAATTACTGTTGTTTACAGGGCTGTCAAAAAGTTGTCGAAGACTGGCAGAAGATACTGCAAGTCCGTTCGCTGGTGCTCACACCACAAGAGGATATGCAGTCGTGGTTGAAGTACTCCAGTTTGTGTAGGAAGAGTGGACGCCTGGCCCTTAGTCACAAGACCCTGGTCATGCTTCTTGGGAGTGATCCTTCAAAACGCACTGATCAACCCTTGCCTACCACCTACCCTCAGGTCACGTTTGCTTACATGAAACATATGTGGCGAGAGGGGCAAAAGGTAACGCTAAACCTAAATAAGTAAGTTTTTGCAGCTTGGGTAAATACTGTTAAGGTAATCAGAGGCTCGGGGTTCAATTCCTGTTAGGGACTTTAAAGATTTTTTTCTGAGAAAAAGAAGACTGTGATAACAGAACTCCTTTGACATTAAACATTAATATTACAGCTATTCAAAGATCTTTAATAGCAGGGTTCGTCCAGGTCCTTAAAAACCCTAAAAGGCCTTAATTTTCACTTTCCAAAATTTGAGGCTTCAAAAGTCCTTAAATTTTACAAAAATCAGTCATGCCCTTAAAAATTCCTTACATTTTTCTTTGTTATGATTCGATAAATCTTAACAATACCCGGGAAATACATTTTCCAAGAATCTTTGCTCGAAAGGGCAGAGCTTACTGGGTGGCTTCAAGCAGTACCTGGAGATCCGTACAGCTCTTCGTGCAGTCTTTGCCACAATATCGTAAAAAGTCATGTTTTAGGTCAGTTCTGGTAGTTGATGATGCCCAATGGCTTAGGTGCTCAAAAACTAATAATCTTACCTTAAAAAGTCCTTAAATTTTGCTTGGAGAAAAGCGGACGAGCCCTGTAATAAGCGTTCTTACTCTTAGACATAAAAATGCTATTCCAGGATATAAAACGTTTAGAAGGCAAAGTAAGAATGTTAAAAAAGTTCTAAACATTTCCAGTTCAGACCACCAACGGGTAAAAGGGCCTCAATGAGTTTTTGGATATATTTATCAGGTTGTTCCTTTAGGAAATAAGAAAATGGGAGCCATTCCATTTTCCTGTTCCCTATGAGAGTAACCTAAACATATAACCAAATGCTTCAGCCGAAAACGATCGGATTTTTTCAAAATAATTTACTTCGTCTTTTATACATTTATATTCTTACTTTTGATATCAGCATATATTTTCGTTAACAGATTCCAATTTAAACGGATGTTACTACTTGATTGTAGGTTACAATCTGCTGCCATTATCTTAACTTGAACAAAAGACTACCAATTGCTACCCGTAATCCCGCTCTGCAATGCCGTTTTTTCTGGGCATCTGTGAATGTCGAAAGAGCTGCACTCTAGAGCTAATTAGAATCTGTAGACATGCCGTTTTATATAAATAACGCTTGTGTTATAGTTAAGGTCAAGGGTAATAAGGTGTTGAGCCAGTCAGTTGCAGCTCTCCTTTCTCATCCGTGTTTTTTTCTCATAATAATCTACTTTAGGACGAAGCGTTCGACCATTTGCAGCACTTTGTACAGACAACCATTCATGAACAGGCGCTACAATCCTTGTCACCCACTGACGATGGCCAGAAACGAGAAGAACTACTTAAACTTCTTGCAAGGTAGTAATTGTTGTTGTTGTTCTCTTTGAGATTTTTTTGATGTTGTGCTTTCGTTCGGCTTTTCTTAACTCTATTAAGTTTGTTGTAGATGTTATCTCAAACTGGGAGACTGGCTGACGTCACTCCAAGGTTTTACTGAGGCAACCATTCCCCAGATTCTGCAATATTACGCGGCATCAACCGAGCATGACAAGGAATGGTACAAGGTACTCTGTCTTTAGACTTGAAATTATTTAAATCAGGTACCCTCTTTAGGTCTAGCGGACCATGAACTTCACCTTCCAAACTTTAGACTTTGGTTTTATCGTGTTCGACTAAAGAGAATACGCACTAATCGTATTACGGGAACCCGTTATTGGAGCTGTGCTCAGTTGGTTAATCCCTGCCCCAGAGGCGAATATTGTAAATAAATAAAATAAATAAATAAAAAAAGGATCGTGCTGTTGCCTGCGGGCTTAATCCTGGTTCCATCTTAATAAGCTTGTTCGGAATTTTGGAAACACATCGCACATCGGGATAAAATGAAATATTCATTAATGAACTCCAATTCCGCTTCATTGCGTTCCTTTGTTTAAGTTTTCATGAACTTTACATTTTATTCCGACGCGCGCTTGTACTTCTGAAATGCGAACTGGCTTATTCTATTGAGCGATTTCCGTCAGGCTTGCCGGCAAGCATTTGACGCCTTGATCCCATGATTTGTTACCGTCATGACATGGTGAGTAATACGGACCATGCGTGTGTGAACAAAAGCTCCTGAAAGCAAAAATCTAGCGAAAATGCTTGGCAATTTTAAAAAAGACAAATATATGAGAAAACTTAGAAAGAAAACAAAATCAAGTAATTTTTGGTGAAATTCTGTTGTGAAACGATCAAGAAAGAACGATTAGTATTTACGCGTTATTATTTAGTATTAGTTTTAATGTGGTTATAATTTGAGAAACCTTGGTCTTAAATCGCCAATCAAATAATATAGACCTTTCATTAGCAACCTCACCCGTGTCTCCCCCTGTAGGCTTGGCATTCCTGGGCATTCAAGAACTTCGAAGCCGTGTTGTATTACAAGAATCAGCAACCTTCTTCAGAGATCGGCTCACCGATCGACTCGATCTCTAACAAAGAGATCAGCAGTTTTCCAAGATCACCGGGGGTAAGCAAAGGTTTAAAAACTTTTTTGTTAACAATGTCACGGAAAGGTAAATTTATGTTTATTTAGTTGTTGGCCGTCTTACGACGTTGATAGTTTATTGTCAAAGTTAACTAGAAAATGGAAGCTTCAAAGTTTTCAGGGTCATTTAGACCATCAATATCTGCTTTATAAGCATGACAATATTATTTGTGAAAAATGGAAACTGGTAAAGATAAAATCATGTCAATTACTATTGTGAAGCAAAGTATTAATCCTAGATAGGAGAATCAGTTTGCTTGTGTGAAAGGTTGGTTGTTTTAGTTCAAGCCCTGTTCTCACAGTTTCATTTCAAAGCAAGTCGTATCAAAAAATCAGCATTGTTCTGCCTCAGCTTTTAAATTAATTACAATTGAACACCCTATTGTGCTCACTGGATCTCTGGGAGCTTACTTAACATCTGCAAATCAAAGATGCATGATCCGCTGAGAGCAAAACTCTAACTTCTCGGCCCTCCTCGGTATCTTTGGGTGTGTTAACTGAAAGTGCATGTTATCCCCATCGCGAGAGAAATTTTTTGTTAGTTTACGCTCAGGAGATCAAAGAAGAAAAAAAACCAAAGAATTTTCAAACTTTCATACGTTATAGTTGAGAAAATTTTCTAATCTCCCGCCTTTTGTTAAGTCAGCTAAAACATGCCAAAACATGAAAGAAAATTGAAACCCAGTTCTTTGGTACGGTTCTGAAGGAATGTTTTTACCGGCCTCTTTACTCACTCGTCCATTTCATATGCGTTTGCTGTCCAGGATATCAACCCAGTGATATCCTACGCCGTCCCAGCATGCCAAGGCTTCTTCAGGTCAATATCACTCTCAAGTGATAACTCACTCCAGGATACACTGAGGTAAGAACCACCTTGTCAGTCAATATCGTTTGATGTGGACAAAATACTAATAGTTATAAAATAAAGCAGATATAACTCACGTTCTGATTAGCTGTGGTTATTCTTTCTGATTATGAATAGTGAATCTGTATACGTCATCGCGGAATTGAACACGCATGCAAAGAAAAAGCCTGAGGAGAGAGTGGGAGAGTTTTGTCCCCTCCCTCCACAGGTCTTTTTTTGCTTGCGCGTTAAACGTGGCGGCCAGCTTGACTGAGACTTTGCTTCCCCCCTAGAAAACATCCGCCAGTGCGCAGGCTATCATCCTGGGAATTAATTTATCGGTTGTTCGTGTGTGTGTGGTTTCTTAAAGTAATATAACACTCAGTTGCTTGTAGGAGGGCGTCTTCCTAAAGCATTTGATGATTTTTTCAGTTTTGGAAAGTATCACTCGACTTGTTCAAAAACCACGCGCACTCTGCCTCTTGTACGCTTCTACAGACCAAAGTTCTAGAACTCAGTAGACGAAGAACTTAAATCTCCGAGTGTCTTTTCGATTAAATCAAAGTTAGAGTTACGTTTGATTTCCGAATAAAAAGTTTTTTAAGCAATTTTTATTAATGGGTAAATCATTTTTGCCTTTTACTGTCCGCCGCTTACTATGTTTGTACTGCTGATTTTTGGTTTTCTTTTCTCGCTTTAATTTGCAATTGTCTTGTCACGTATCCTTATATCAGTTTGAGTATTTACGTCCTGCACTCCTAATTGTCTAAATGCCACTTGTCTTGATTAGACCTTATGGTTATATACAAGTGGCCTACACTCATCAAACTGTAAATTTCTCATTTTTATACACAATTGTCAGATTTCTTGTTAATAATGAGTGTAAATAAAGTTGTTGTTGTTGTAGGGCGAGCTCAAAAACTCTTTTCGTGAACTAAAAAGCTCACGCGTAATTCTACCACCAAACAACGTACGTGCGCTAGTTTTGTATCGTTATAGAATAATTAAAGTCGTAATTTTTTAGTGTTGGGCAGTGATGGAACGGTGATACCACCAAATGCTTTAGTAATTATTTTCTTTAATAGAACAGTTCATTATCCTTTTCAACAGTCACGGTTCATCGCCGATTTGTTGCGTTTCTCATTCGTTCGTTTATTCCAGGCTGTTGACTCTGTGGTTTGATTACGGCCACTGGCCAGAGGTGTACGAGGCGCTCGTGGAGGGGATTAAGACCATTCAGATTGACACCTGGCTTCAGGTTAGGATGAATAATAATAATAATGATGATGATAATAATTTT